>NDXB01002573.1:257103-314451 GCA_002631895.1 Agapornis roseicollis
TTTTTTTTTTTTTTTAGGAGAAATAAGTGTTGTGTGAGCCCTATCTTGATTATATTTTAATTCATCAGGTTAGCACCTATTTGGTTTGCCTGCTAATGTTCAAAAATGGTGTTATTTACTCAGTAGACAGCTGCAAATCATCCCCCTCCACTAAACTCTATTATGTTCTCTTTTATCTCTCAGATCCCTGACAGAAGTGGAAAAACCCTTCAGAGAGGGGCAGGCCTGCGGTTCCTGTATTGCTGGATGAATAATGCAGTGGTAGAGCCAGGGTTGTGCTCCTGCACTGGGGACTCTGGGCTGCTCCCCGCTCTGCAGGGCACACCCCTGCATTTCCTCCACCAAAGCATGTGTGCTTCTGCAAAAGTTCATTTCCAACAGTACATGACACTGCATACTATATTCCCCAAGACTGGGTAAGTCCCACTCCCTGTATGCCCTGATTCCTTAAGATCGAGCAGAAAAGAAAACGTTCCTGTCAAATCTTGTTACACAGCCCACTGTGCTGTAGCATGGAATAATATCCTTTTCTGGTTTCAACTCAAATGTGTATGAATTCAGTACACTAGGAGAAAATTATTTACTTTTATAGCATTAAGATCATTTAATGCTCCCTTTGTATTTCTACCTGAAGGTTCCAGTTGGGCAGAGTAGCTCTGCTCCTAGTAACATTAGGGAGCTGAAACACACAACAACCTGTACAAGCACCGAGTCTGATAAGCAGACAGAGACTTTCCAGTTGGAAAGGACAAAGGTCAAATAATTCCAGATAAGCCAATTGACAGCACCACTTGCGTTTTATGTTAAGGAGGTTTCCACCCCCAAATAAAAGCTCAAACACCAGAAGAGACTGCATCAAAAAAGGGTTCATCGAAATTTCTGTGCACTCCCTTGTTAACATACTGAAAACAATAACTTCAGTCAGGATATTTTGTCCTAGTCATGACTTCTCATGCTGTTTCTAAACTCACTTGTCAGACGAACAAATATTCATCCTATTTCCATCAAATTCAGTTCTTTAAATTCCCTGCAAATCTGAAGCAACTAAAATAACAAAACTGAATTTCTTCAGCTGCTTGGAAAAGTTTCTTGGACTGATATGCAATGTTTTTGCCATTTGCATTATTTGCGTAATAAAAATTGTTAATATAAGCTGAAAAAATATTATTGAAATGTTAAATATATACAGGTCATAATAGAATTACAGAAAATTAAGAATGTACTATTAAGTATAAGTTATAGTAAAGCCGTTTCTGAAGAGTGTATCTTTCTCTTGAAGACCTCCCACAGGAGAGAGCATGAAGCCTACACAGACTGGCCATCCCATTCCCGTACTACCCATTTCTTCAAAGAATCTTTTTTCCTGACACCTACATAGAATTTCAGAATGCAACATAACTTCCTTTTGTTATACTCCTCAAGGACACTAAAGTACACTGTATTGAACTTTTCTGCTGGCTAGTATATACAGAAGATTCATATTCTGCTTTAGGGTTTGATTTTGGGTTGGTGTTTCTTTCTTGGGGGGTGGTGGGTGGTGGGTGTTTTTGTGTGTATTTGTTGATATATTTGATAAGAAGGTTGTGTTTGATCATCTGGGTCATTAATGAAAATATTGGGTACTACTACAGAATCCCAGTTGATGTATCTTTCCCTTTTGATAAGGAATCATTAATTCTTTCAGTATGTTTTCTAATGAGTTTTGCAGCCAATTCTTGTTTTGTTAGATTATGCTTTCTAAAAAGTTAATAATTATCAAATTGCTAAATTATAGGAAAGATCAAGAAATGTGAAGATTGCAGCAAATAGAAGTTTGTAATATTTTCCATAGCCCAGATTCCTCAGAGACCTGTTCTTTTGCTGAATTATACTCTCAGAATGATAGCTTGTGTGCTTTAAGTCAAGTTCATACTGAAATAATTTTAGGAATTAGCCCATCATTAAGATTGGAACATTTTGAGAATACTGCCTAAACTAAAAATACTATGCTACAGCAGTGTAAATAGTAATGACTGTAAAACTAGTGATTTCAGTAATGTTCAATGATAATTCCATAGCTAATCTTTCTTTATCAGCCATGTTTTTCTCCTGGTCTTGAAGAAAGAAAGATCATATTTTGAGGTACATGGATAAAACTCTATTGCTTCAATATATAACAGTGGATACGTTGATAAGCTCCTTATTAAAACAAACATATCAATGGTAGCATTACCTATTAAGACAACATAATATATAGACAGCTGGATCATATATAATTTATACTGTTCTCACTTTACAAAACTGACTACTGAACAAATATAATTGATTCATGCATTGCAATATTCATTCCATTAGTTAGAATATATATCCAAAATTGGAGATGTCAATCAAATAAAATGAATGCATATGTTTTCATAGAGCACTGTGATTCCTTTTATTAAACCAAGAAAAAAAATCAATCACTATTTTTGGGTTCAGATTCAATAGGAGCATGACTCCTGCAAGTTATGTGGCAATAAATATACACATTTATTTTAGTCATGTTAGAAAATTACTTTGGATACCTTTGATCTTTTTAATGTGTAAGAAAATAAGCTATTTATGATAGCAGTGTCTATAAACACTTTAAACAAATAGTTTCACTGACATATAGGAACAGGAGATAGTACTCATTCTCACACCAATTTTGCACTCCATTGGTTTCAGTGAAAGTTACTCTTGATTTACACCAACACAAAAGAGGCTGGAGCAGCCCCGTATTTTAGCTGCTGTCTTTCACATGCTGATCTGCAGCTCCCGAATTGCTGGATGAATAATGCTGAGGTAATATTACAGGTTCTGCCTGCATTTTTGTAGTAATTTACTTCTGAACCTTGGGAATATAAACAGAAATCTGTCATAAACAAAACACTCATTTCCTTCATCTACAACTGAGTCTGTGCTCACTGAGTGGGTCTGCTCTGCTCAGGGTGTAAAACATGCTGTAAGACATTTTCTCATTCAAAAAGGATGCATAAATGCTATTTTAATAAGTTTAAAGTTCCCAATGTCTGCTTTCTGCTGAAGGCAGGGTGTGACAGCCACATGCACTGTCAAGAGTGATGTGCAGCTTGGACCTGAGCAAACATAACCCCATCCTGAACATCAGTTCGATCTAGGGTGGCACTCACAGCAAAACCCTTCTTGATAGGTGGCAAGAGACAAGGGGAAGGAAAAAGGGAAGGTGGGAACTTTGCCCAGAAACCAAGCTCCACAATTTCTAAGGGTCTTGTGGGGATTTGTCTCATTTTGCCTGGTCTCACAGAACTTTCTTCTTTATACTTCTTCTACAATAACTGTGGCCTGTACAGTACTGAAGGAAAGGATAAGCCCCTGCAGCTTTTCCCTAAACAACAGTTTATCTTATCATGGCAGTTTGAACATTTACATGGAGTATTTTATTTTTGACCTATTTCCAATACCCATTGCTGCCTTAGCCACACAGACACATACAATGTATTACTGCGGTCCCTCCTCACACATGGAGAGATAAAGGTATGAAAGTCCATAGGTGTGTAGGCTACGATGCTTATATTGAAATTGGATACATTAGTATACTGTTTGTACATAGAAACATTATTATAACACTTTTACATAGAAATATATAGCATTGTACAGTACTATATAGGATTATTACTTACAGAAATATTATATCACTTTTATATAATAATGTAAAGATATATAGAATATATATTATGATACCCTAATGTATACCTATCTTTTATTGAAGGGAATCAAAATTTCTGTTACATGTCAACAAAGCTCTTTCTAGCTGGAGTGAAACTATAGGTGCAGAGAAGCAGACAATTATCCTAGTCCCAGAGGGTTTACCATGGTCACCTATGCTTCACATCTCCATATAGGGTCTTGGTGATGTGATGTTGGAGGGTTTGGGAAGGGATGCAGAGAGTGGTGCTCTGCCTCCAAAGAAGGCAGCAAATAAGCCCACTCAGCTAAACATAATAAAATGCACACACAAAAGGCTACATAACCACACTGTGACTTTTAAAAATTAATACTGCTTACAATTTATTTCCTAAGCATTAACCTGTAGCAACCAGCCCTGACATGAACTACAGTGAATGTGCTCACTATCACAGAGAATATTTGCATGTCAAATTTTCTAATACTATTACGTGGTTCTCCAGACTACCACACTGGGGATTTCTGTCAGTTTAACCTACCTTAGCTGTGGTACAGAAAACCTGCAGATCAACTCAGAACATGACTAAATGTAAAACTGCGCTGTAATTGATGGACAAAGGATTATCTAAATTGTTTCACTTAACCTTCTCAGACTGTTATTTGTTGTACAGTAATATAGTGCATGCACCTCTGCATGAAATAAGGCCTCAATCTCCTTTACCATGGCTCTATGGTCTAATCATAGAATGGTTTGGGTTGGAAGGGACCTTAAAGGTCATCCAATTTCAACCCCCTGCCACAGGGAGAGACACCATCCACTAAACCAGGTTGCTATCTCCAAGCTATCTTATGAAGTATTTCTGTGTTTGAAGCAGTGAGACCCAGTCGCAGCTGCCACTTAGATTAATGAAGATTTTCCTTCTTGCAGAAGAGAGCTGAGCAGCAGGGGCAAGACCCTCTACCTGCGGTTCCCACCCTGGTTTGCCCAAAGTTAGACTTTCATGGTGAGTCAAGCCCACAGGCCTAGCTTTGCTCCAAACACATCCTCCAATTCCCCACTTTCCTTTTAGATCCCTGAGCACACTCAGTTGCAGTGCAGTGCTGGGAACACTTTGTGGGGGTCAGTGGAAATTTTAGGGGCCATGGATCAAGGCTGCAAGTGCCAACTATAGAATCTTGGCTTCAGCATTCTTTAGGGTGAAATAATTTGAAGAGTTGTAAAATTGGCTGCATCTTTTTCACTTAAGAAAAAAGTGTTAGGCAAGATAAGCAGTCTTTTCTGCATGGGAAAAACTTATTCCTATAGAGATATGTGGTATTTAACTATTGCCATAGACTGATAATTTACATGATGGTATAATTATAGAATCTTTGAGTTTATGTGAAAACTAGTCACTGTTAGAGAGAAAGACAAAAAGCCCTCTTTATTACATCAAATTAATGGATGCATTGCTATGTTTCAAATGGGAACCCTTTATATACCCGCAGCGCATCTCTTTCAGAAGTGGGCTGCTCTACGGCCAACTCCTGGGCAGGGAAGCTGAGAGGGAAAGAAGATGCTGCACAATCCTGCACTCTAAATACTGCTTGAGAGCATTTCTTGATGGTCCAATTTTTCAAAGCCGAAAGATTGCCCATGTTATGTTCTTTCAGGTATTAGCTATCTTAAAAAAGAGAGGAGTGAGGAGCAAACAGCTCACATGCCACAGCGAGCATTATTTTCCCCCCAGCTGCAGAGGGCTCTGAAAAACACCTATTCATCATCCCCTGGTAATTTGGTAGATGGTAGATTAGGGCTTTCTTTGCATGGGATTACACAAATTCATTATGTAAGAGCTGGTCTGCATCAGGGTGACCAGGGCATGGGCTCTGGGCTCACTCACTTTACAGTGATTTGTGGAGGACACCAAAGAGGGACTCAGGGCAGCAAAAGCGATAGCAAGTGATGGCATTCATCAGGGGGAAACAGCTTCTGAGTGACTCATGATAAATGCACAGGAAAGTCTTTGGGACAGACACTGTAAACCGGTTATTTTCCAAAGAGCAGCAAGGAATTCTTTACCTGGAAAAAATCCAGGCCATTGAGTGGGATAAATCCTCTCCCTGCCAGCCTACCCTGTATGATTTCCTGCAAGCCCTGCTTTGCCACCCAGCAGGTTTCATGGCTTACAGGTTGAACAAACCGGACAGGATTCACCTGTGACCCACGGAGTATTCCTTCCATCACATCAGTCTTCACCCAGAGCTTTTCCCAGGGATCTTTCTCTCCATCTCTCCCATCACCCCCAGGCTACCTTCCTTCTCCAGCTGTCCCAGCAGAATCCCCCATTCCTCCAATGGGTCCCCTGCCACAAAGTGGCATCCAGGAGGGCACCAGCAGGCAGCTCTCCCCTGCCTTCACCCAGACGTATCTTTTTATGTAAAACATAAGATCTGCAGTACATATATGGTAAACTGTGAACAACGCAAACAG
Source organism: Agapornis roseicollis (assembly GCA_002631895.1). NCBI lineage: Eukaryota > Metazoa > Chordata > Aves > Psittaciformes > Psittacidae > Agapornis > Agapornis roseicollis. Next base: position 263,240 of record NDXB01002573.1, read on the forward strand.
CTCAGTCATCCGTCACAGCACCATATGGCTGGATGCAAAATATAGGTCCTAAAGATTATAACATAATGAACAGAAACAAATGTCTTCACTAATATAAATAATGAAACTTTTGTATATGTATAGCTATAAATATGTGTGTTCCCTTCAGGTTTTTGCTTATGTATACAGATCCAGACCTGAAACAAGAAATTGATTTAATACATGTTTACAAAGAAGAAGGCTACAGAGCACCCACAGAAGCATGCTTCAGAAGGTCACAAATCTATCAGGAAAAGAACTGATTTTATTAGTTTAAATAAGCCTATAATTAAATGAAAAATAATTACAAGTCACAAATGTCAGAGTCTGCCTGAATCTACCTGGCTAAACTAGGGTTTCTTAGAAAGAGAGAAGAGAGCTGCTGTTCAATGCACCATACCCTGTGTTGGCAGCCAAGCAGAGAAGCACCTCAAACACTTTGGCTGTTGCTGTAGGTGGGAAAATACACCTCCCAAAATGAGCATTTACCACAGCACCTGTTTGCTTCTCTTGCAAGCTCTTCCCAATGAACTGATTTGATTTTCTTCATACCTCTTAAGATTTCACAAATTGCAGTGGTCTATAATAGTGCCAATAGTGAACATACTAGTCTTGCATTTATCCATACCTGCTCTGCTGTATTCCCAGATGTTTTCCAGATCTATTCTCTTTTGACTCTGCAACACTATCAGAACTCTCCTGCAGGATTTCTGTGAAATATTAAGCAGGAAAGAAACCAAGACCCTACTGGAGAATCATGCCAATTATGTCAATCTTAAATAACATTTCTAATGATAAACCTGATATTACTGCAATGTAAATAGGGATGAACAGGCTTGTAATGCAGAACTTGCAAACTTCAAAGGCAACTGGTTCTCCATTCTGCTATAGAAAATTCTGGGAGAACAATGCAAGATGTACACCACAATAAAACAGGAAAGTCCATTAAGCAATAATATTATTTTTATTCTAAAGCTTTGGGATCTCTGTCACTGGAAATTTCTAATGACAGGTATGATGTGGTTAATCCTATCCCTGGGTCAAATTAAATAAATGGCTTCTTGAGGTGCCTCTACCCGTATTGCTACAGTTCTGGTGATCTCGATTGAGTATGTCAACCACAAGGCTATGACTCCTTGGAGGAACTCTTTTCCACTTTTATTTCAGAGCACCACTTATCCCCAGTAGGAATGATAAGGTTGTTGATATCTAAACAAAGAATGGGAGTAGGATAAGAAACAGCCTTTTTCTTATCCATCTGTATCTAGATCACTGAGTTTTCATCTTAAGAAGTCAGCTTTGACCAAAAATGACTTATATGATAAAAATAGCTTATATGTTCTCTTCTTTACATCTCAATTTTTCTGTATTTCTGGAAAAGAATATAAAAATAGGAAAGCTATCAGACGAATTGCCTGGGTAAGGCCAGAATGAGTTCTGGTTGCACACAGCTTCTACTGCACTCATGAATGTTACTTTGCTAATGAGGAGAGAAGCTTAAGTCTTGTACTGAGTTCATACAGTAGATCTGTGTTTTTAGAAAATCAAGCCCCAAAGCCCCCTAAAACAGGAAAGATGAGCTCATTGCAGTTCAACATGGCCCCTTTTTTTCCCTTCTGTAAAGAGATTTCTTCTTGGCACATTTTCCATGATATCTATAGCATGTAAACATGTTTCAAGGACCTGCCGGCAATGGGCTAATACAGTGTAAGAGAGTTGTTATCCTGTATTCTACAGCAGGTTTACAAGTGAATAAAAATGATGTATGAATGATAATGAAAACTAGATGTCTTCCTGCTTTTTACACAATGTGAAAACAGAGGGATAATCCACAGAGAGGTGCACAGTTAATGCATTTTCAAGCTAATTTGCCCATGGGCACGGGGAAGCAATGAATCCAGGAGCACAATAGAAATAAAAAGTCCTGAAATGTGATGTGAACAAAACAAGCAGAAATATTAACTGAAAATATTTTATATCAACCTCCTTTAAGACAGATATCAAGAAATCACCTTTTTTTTGTTTTGCCTGCTGAAAAGCAAGAGATGAGCAATCAGGTTTATCCTATAGTATCAGTGTTTAGTGAGGATTTTTTTCAGCTTTACTTCTGGCCTTAACAGATCACCAGCAATGAAACGTCTGTGCTCCCTTTCCAAGCTGAACACTCTATGTAGCTTTTTGTTTTAATCTTTATCATGGGGATACATTTCTTCCCATCAAACTCATGCTGAATACTCAGCAGGAGTACTTATTGGCATTAGCGCTATATAGACTAATAGCATAATTCATAACTACTCATGAAAAACAACATTTTCCCTGGGGAAAAAAAAATAGAATATTTGGAAATACCTGGAAAACTTCTAAAGCTCAGCTACCAGAGGATAGAACTGGTTACAGACAAGTAAATTGTGCATTTAAAGTTTACACACAAAGGAAGTGTGCAACTGTAAATGGCTATTTCTTACAGTGCATGGAGACAAGAACTCATTTCTAAGCCTCAATTTTGCAATATGAGGCAACCCAAAAGATCAGGAGCCTGGAGGGTGATTAGCACAGTGTGATGGGGCTTGTTTGCACTTTTATAATTGCTTCACGAAGCCTGCATGGTAATTTGGAAAGCGTTTTTTTAATGGATGGTTTTAAGAAAATTGCCAAGATATCACAGACTGGAAAAGACTAATTTGTTTCAATTACTGTTACCCAACAATGTGGAATTTCTGCAACAGACAAGGGACTTGTTCCTTCATTGACCTCCATGTCACCTAATCGGGACTCTGGTATAAAGCAATTTGATGCAATGGTAGTTTATGCTCTGGTGCTAAAAGCTGGTAAATCAGAGCAGAGCAGAGTTTGCATTACTAGTGCTACTTTTGCACCTGTTACTGATGCTACATGTTCAGGCCCCCTTTTGCCAGGGAAGCTTTAGAAGTGCTCACCAAGGCAGGGCTGTCAACAAATGTGAAGCAGGCTCCTACTGTTTCACAGCATTTCTGTGGTTAGAAAGTACTCACACTGAAAAAGCAAACACCTCAGCAACTACATCCTCATTATTCAAGTGCCTCTGTGCATAAGGTGTCACTGGCTTTCTCTGGAAGTTGTTTGCCATTGTCATTCATTTGTTGATGCTTCTTCAGTAGTTCACTACCACCAGCACCTTCCCATGCTGTCTGCATCTTCCCTTTGCTTTAATTTCATCCTCCAGCATCTCCTTTGGCTAGAAACTTGCTCTTTTAAGTCTGCTTCTTATATTGAAACCTAAAGTTTTTTATTTTAGAAGAGAGTAAGACCATTGAAAGCAAACTCAATGACAACAGCTGGCTGATCAAATATACATAAGGAAGAATCTGCTGCCTGGTCTTTTATAGCTCTCTTTTTCCTGTAGTCATCATCCAACTCTTTTTCCCTGATACAACATTATAGCATATTACATGACTTGTCTGTCAAAGGCCTTGCCTGAGACACTTAGCATTAAACTGCTCCTGACTTCCAGACTGCTGTTGCTCAGGATGAGGCAGTAGCTTAGATGTTGTTAATCAATTAGTTTTAGATCTTTGGCACAAAATAAAAATATTGACAAGAGAAATAATAACAAGATTGAGCTGAAACTGAGTTTTGCTTCAAGCGAGGGAGCAGCAGTATGCTGCCTTGTCCCTGGGGTGAATCAGAGACCACGCTCTCAGAGACTGCTCTTCTGTTTTTCACAAATTCAATTCTGATTATTGCTCTTAAGAAAAAGCTCTACTGGGCAGGTGGGGATAAAGCAAAATTCTGCTTATTGCTAGGCCCTTTATCTCACCTCTATGATCTTATTTGTGATGTAATTAAGTGGCTTAAAGACAAAAGTGGATACTCCACATCTTTATCCACAAGGAAATGAAGACAATGTTGAAATATCTTAATATTCTGCAAGTCCTCATACAGCACTGCATTGGAATTATTATAATGTACTATGACATAATAAAAATAATCTTGTGAAATATTTCTGTGCTAACAAAGATAAAAGAGAGCCCAAAAGACATCACTCATTTCAGGTTAACCGAGTTCAGCACCACTTGAATCAATTCACATTATCCCAAATTTAACGTACTGCATTGCATTAATTTAGCAAACTGAATGCATTAGTATGATCAGCAATATAGCAACTGACTCTTTATATGGTAACCGAGTTACCTGAAACCCAGAATTATTTCCTCTTTCCAAGTAAAAAATAATCTGCACATTTATGGATCTTAATGACTAGATCAAGTGGAAAAACTGAACGCTTATCCATCAGGGATTGTACGCATATTTAATTAAGTATGAAATAATAAATGCCTGATTTCTACAGGATTGGGTAAACTTCCAATTAAAATAAGATGCAGTGTACGCTTTTCCTTCTCATTAGTCAAAGCATAAAGCGTTTTAAAATTTCCTAAATAATTTAATTGTATTAAAATAAAGTGAAATGCTTAAAATATTAATAGGGTACTTCACAATCCTGTAGTCAATAAGTTGCTATATGAAGGTAATGTAAATAATTTATGGCTCTATTCAGCAGAAGCTGCCTGCAGTTCTCAGCAAAGCAGGGTCCCACCAAGCCAAGAGACCAGGCACTTGGCCAAGGTATAAGTTACACTCACATCACAATTAAACCCTATAGATAGTGGCAAAATCCATGGGCAACATAAAACTCAGTGACCTGAGCCTGCAGGTGTCAAAAGTATCTGGTGGAAGTCCCACTGTTTCTGGCTCTTGCAGAAGGAGATGGTGCCCAGGACCAGCTTCCTGTTGGGTGTGAGCTACATCACACCATGCAGTCACCTGAACATGACATAAAAAAATAGGACTGGTGCTTTTTGGACAGGGAGGAAGAAATCATTTTTTAATACAAAGATAGTGTAAAATGAAGTGGTATGGACCAAAGGGCTGGGCTGCTGAGCAATCTTCACAACACCAACCAATGACTCTCCATGGCATGTCTGTAGGTAGGCAATCACTAACATGACCAGCAGCAACTCTGTCCCTATACCATGCAGTCTAATTAATTCCATAAGTATTGTATTTCCAAATCCATGGATTTACAATGCATTTGGTTAACTTCTGTAAGAATGTGTGGTGTTGAGAGAGCCCATGTGTGCTGGATCATAACCCTTCCCTGGTCCGAGGGCAAGGGCAGAATTCTCAATATTCAAAATTACATGGGCACAAGAGTTTTTAGAGCTGGGAATGTGAATAATCCAGGTTACTGATATGCAAAACACAGCAGGCATTTCAGCTGCAATTTTCTGCTAAGGGTCAAGGTATGGATGTTAAAGTTGGGTTTTCTGATGAGAAAACACATGTATGGACTATCCAAGCAGATTGCTGGGTTTGGTGAATTAAGACTGCAGTACATTACCAATGAGTACATAATAGGTTTGTGCAGTGAAACTGAATTAACATATTTTTCCCATAGATCATTTTGTAATGTAGAGGAAATTTCCCTAAAATATTTTATTATACAGCTATGGCTATAATAAATAAGAATTAATTTCATAATAAGAAATTATTAAATACTGCCTTATATCAAGTGATGTAGGTAATATCCTACTAAAACTTAGATTTACAGCTGAGATAATATATAGAAACATGGCATTTGGCTGGAACAGCTTTTAAGATTTTTCAAATGCTAGAATCACTTTTCATTGAAACTGTGACAGAAACTGAGAAACTGGCACAGTGCCTTTTTCTAATATGTACATTAAATCATGCATTTTGTGGCAGGATTTGTAAATTTTTTTCTGTTTATAGAAATCATGTACAATATCTTCCTTGAGTCACACCAAGATCCATCTGCATAAAGATATATTTGCCTTGTAAAGAGGTGAGTGTTAAAAACCTGCCCCCAAACCCTTTGTCACAGTGTGCTCCACAGGCACAGCTCCCCAGAGCTTGCTGCCTTGCCTAACTGATAAATGTAGTTATTGGAAGGTGACTATGGACAAGGCTATGCCAACCTCAGTGATACTGGTGAGCAGGTGTGAAAGTGTCTCTCTTGGCATAAGCGTGCAAGAAAGTGTTTGGCACAGAGAAGCCCCTTTTTTCGTAGGTCCCTTGTGTTTGACATTCAGTGCTGCACAAAATTGTAGCGACTCTCCTCTTCTCTTTGCTGCAGCACCTTCTCTTTACTAGTTATATTTTTTATGAGGAGCTGTTCTTATAAAATGCATTTTAAGGACCTTTTGTGGTATCCTTTTGTAAGCTGGGTATCATAAGCCCAGGAAAGAAATTAAAACCAGCTTTAGTCCTGAAAAGACCTTTGCCTCGGGGAACGCCTCATCATTTGAAAACAGAAGAGATGGTTAGCACAAAACAAAGCAATTTGAGCTCCCAGATTCTGCCTATGGCCTCCAGGGCCCACGTAAGGTGAGGAAAGAGGAACATGAACCTTTCCCATGGCTGCCCATACAAGGCTTGCTCTCCTTGGGCCATGCTGCAGGCAGGGTCACTTTGCCTCCCCACCTTTGGTTTATGAGCATCACTGAAACCTCCCAGAAGTGAACATTACTTTTTTTCTTGTGGTCCCCATAGAAAAGGAGCACATACACCATCTTCTTCAACTTCCCAAACTATTCTGTAGCTATGTTAAAGAAACAGACTCACTCTCACTGCCTGCAACTCACTTCTTTCTACAGGATTCTCATTTCTAAGACAAGGGTGGTGGAAGCCTAAATTAAATTTGGGGCCTAATTTTGAGCACAATCTTAACCTCCTGAGTAAACAATAGATGGAGCCTGCCTATTAAATCATCATGTTTTAATTAAATTCTTTGCAGCTTATGAGTTCTTTGAACTGAGTTAGGTGATAAATGCATTGTAATTATAATAGGGTTATATTTTGTACTAAACTCACATAGAACAGTGACACAAGATATATACTGTGTTACCACGAAATACTACATGGTATTTTGCTGATAACTACACACTTGGTATATGACAGGGTAGTTTCACAGAAGAAACAGAAGCAATATAAAGGGGGTTATTTTCAATTACAGACTTAAAATTCAGAAGCACACGAGTATTTGTGGCACTTGCAAAAAAAAGCAAAAAAGGCACATATCATTCATATTAATGATTCAGGCTCTACTGAAACCAAAGGAAAATCCACCTATTGCTTTGAAAGGCTTTTGGATCAGGCCCGTAGTGTGTTATTGAAATAATAAAGTAAAATATATAAGTAACTCACAAAACTGAAAGAGACAAGTATGGCTTCTCTCAGTAGTTCATGAAATAGTATTAGACCAGAACGAAAGAGGCCTAAAGAAAAACACTGACAATTCTTTTTCACTTAAACAATACAGTGAGGTTTAGGAAGTTGATTAAAAAAAAAAGAAGTTGTAACTTTAAAATGACCTCCAGCACCATCACTGAATATCTCTGCTTCTTTATCACAGCCTTCCTGAAGCTATCTGCCCACAATGCTACCGACATCATAAAGTTTCCCAGTAGGAAATATGACACACTTTTAAAACATATGTCAGAGATTGCCAGAATTGCAAACATGGTATTTTAGATGGAGAGATTCCTTTCCTCATAAAAGCATCTTTAAATTGTCTGACAGAGAAAATTCATATCAGGAATAAAATCCTGGCCCCAGCGGAGTCCATGAGGGTTTTATGCCTGATGCAAGTGGAACCAAGGTTTCATCTCTGCTTTTTACAGTTATTCCTGTCTGTAAGTACATGCTGATCATATCAGCATCTGCCTTGTCACCAAGGGAGGATGAATCACAGAGGCTGTGTTCTGCCTCTAAGCAGGACCCCACCACATGGCCTCTGTGCCCATTCCAAGGCTGCCCTTGGCTCCCTGGCTTGCTGATGGGTGCACCTTTAGAAAACTCAAAATAAGTAAATAAGGCACAAACTCCGTACACTGACATGTGTGACTGATGCTTAGAAGCCATAACATATAATGCCATAGTTGATAGGTTTCTGCTTGCAGAGGCCTGATAATTCCACCTGGATAGCAGCTTAAACAAAAGAACAACCAGGCAAAAGAAATATCTGTGCAAATCCAAGAAGCAAGTTATTATTTTCAATAGAGGTGTGCTGGCTTTGGTTGGTTGTGATGGCAGTTTTTTCCTCCCTGGCATTAGCAGCAGTAAAATGAATCATGCAGAGCAACATTTTTCAGAAGCCCCAAACATCTTACATTCACATAAAACTGATGTACACCAGGAATGCTCACTGGGCTGTAGAACAGGAACAAAGAGGGCTGCAGACATACAATTTTTCATCCTGATTTTATATAACAACAGGATATAAGCATATAAATGGATAGGTTTGGCAGGTGAAAAGGAAAATTATAGGGAGAGAGGAATATTGTAGCTAACTCAACAGTAGCCATATTGCCAATATATCCTTTTGCCATTTGACAGCTGTCATATGAAAGGGCTGAAAAATCATGTTTACTCAGATCAGCCCAATCTCTCTTTTGGTTATTTAGGACTCTGTATATTCCATGAAAAAAACCCCAACATTTTCAGCTTCTAACTTCAACTGAATTACCATGAAATGAACTTATCTGAGACGTGATTTCTGAACTTGCAGCAACAGGTCTGAGCAATAAGGGGTTCAGGGCAGCCCATTACCTCACACCCAGGAGTTTGCAGTGCATTGTAAGTAAAGTATCTCCTTCTATAGAAATAGGAATAAGCACATTTTAATCTTTCCTGCCTGACATCATTATTTGTTTTGGAGATTAATGGGTGGTCAGCATGCAAAGGAAGCCAGTGAGCTTGAGAAAAATCTTTTCTGTAGGACAAATACACAGGGTAGCCCCAAGAGGGCTGCTCTCTTTACCATGTATAACAAAGCCCAAGTCTATGCCTCTGTGGACAGGTGCTGGGGACAGCAACGAGAGAGTGAGTTAAGGAAAGGCTCAGTAAGTATCTGACAGATTGCTGCTGCTTCTTTCCTGGAGGGCTTGTTTTGTACTGCACTGAGGAACTTGTAATACTGGACTGAGCTGAAGTAGTGACATTAAACTAGGTCCTTGTGCTTCAGGCTAGGTCTAGTGTTTCATCCAAAAATCAGATCATGAATACTGCTAACTTTGTTGTTGACAGACCTTTTGTTCATTGTGAACAGGTGCTTGGGGCTGTTTTCTGATGTTGACCTGATCATTGGCATTCGGGGTAAGAAACTTGGAGAACATTATTTACTTTCACTTCAATGAGATGGCATTTCTGTGAGCTATATTCTTCCAGCAAGATAGGATTGGGGGGAAATGAAGGATGCTATGCAGTGCAATAGTGTCTCAGTCTTTAGGGGGTGTGTATGAATGTGTGGGTTTTTTTGTTTGGGTTTTTTTTACCTGTATTTTCCAGCTTTGTTGAACAGTTCCTGTTACAAGGAAAATTTTTAAAGGGTGTTGACCAAACTACTGATTTTTGCAGTCCCAGGCGTTTGTGCATACAGGCTATGGATTTTAGACATTCACCCATCTGACAAACAGATGCAGTCAGGTAGACTTGATGTTTATTTGAATTGAAATGGCTTTAAATGGAAGAACAAAACTAGTGGCTTAAAAACCTTTCTTCTATATATGATTTATCCATTAGGCTAGCTGAAAGCAGAGATAGTGAGCTAGCCAAATACATACATATATACATAGAGACATAAGGTCAGAGACTAAAAGAATGTGAGGTAGCTATTACAGAAGAAACAACTTGTTTATAAAGTACCAAGGATAAGAATAATGGATGAACTTAACAAAAGCCATTAAAGCATCAACAGTAACCTCAACAATAGTTTAGCTGGCTTATACTAATGAACTTGGAGTGGTTCACCTCATAATAAATGGATAATGAGCATATAAAAAATTACATTAATCTCTTCACAGGTTATAGAAAAAGTTGGTAAATGGTTCCTACAAGTCTCTGTATTCAAGCAGTGGGACAGAGCAGGTAGACAAGAAACCATACACTATACATACCCTTATTGATCCTCATGGAAGTACAGGAGGAGCCTTCCTGAATCTTTGTGGTGGGGTAATTTTACAGAGTAAGTGAGATATATTTGTTTGATCCAGGTCATGCACAACTCCTGGGGGATGCTACTCTATTTCAATGCAGATTTAAGTGCCTTTCTGTAACTCTACATAGCTTATTTCAGGGCTCCCTCTATCCCCCTGGATACTTCTCATGACTGCTACCAGCAGTAGGTCAATGCACTTTCACCTTCACATCCAAAAAATCCCACATATAATGTCAGAATAAGGAAAAGTAAGGTCTGCCAGGGGAAAATGTATAACTGGAAAAGCATTTCTTGCATGTGAAATTTCATGTACAGATGAACTGCAAGTGAAGTGAATCACAGAGTGATGGAGTGGGAAGTTCCACAAACTGGTACCACAAGGGTTGGACTTCTTGTCCCTCTTTAAAGACAAGAGTTAACACCCAAAAATCTTACTAAAAAGGGAATATTTTCCCTGTTGTAATCTGCTGCAAATCTGGAAGATTAATGATCCTAAAAATGTTCACTGTGGCCAGTGAAAACTTTCATGCAATGTACTCATTTAAGGAATACTGGAAACTGGAGCCCTCTGTTACCCTTCTAATTTCATGACAATGAATTACATGAAATTAATATTTCTTAGTGTACTAGTTTGCAAGGAAAAATAATGTTCAATACATTTGTGAAGTTTAGGGTAATGTGCAGCATCAGAAAGATATCTTTTGGACCTCCTTGCAAATTACTTTTTAATTCTTACCAAAAAATACTTCTATTTCACCCATTTAGACACATTACTGTCAGACATGGAAAGAAAACAAACCAATATTGCAAAAGTGATGTGACTGGTGAAAAGTTGTATTAAGGCTCTTGTGAGGTTTTTTTTCCCCCAGACAAGTATTTGGTGAGTCACGGAGGTAGTGGAGTGTCCAGCAGTAGCAATCTTCACAGGTGGAACATAAGAAGCCTCAGCTTCAGACTGAGCAGAGATTCCTCTGTAATTTAACCCAGCTGCCAGAGAGGGCTGATGCTAGCACACAAATTTGAGGAGTACCCTTGAGCTTTCAGTAGATGTTTGTAATATTTGTGCTTTCAGTCAGACTTTATCTTCTGTGAAAAACTGCTGAAAATATGGACAAGATTCTAAAACACAGAATAAGAAATCTCCCAGGAGTTCTGAAATAAATATTAGGGAAGAGTTCATTTTAACACAGTTAATCCACCCAGAAATGGATAGCAGCATGATATTTAATCATGGCATATCCAGTTTAATCACATTTAGAATCCTCTGGAAATTAAGCTTATACAACTTCCTTAATTTAGAGGACAGTATAATGCTTAAGTATTTAATCTCCTTAGGATTGATATTGGACTCTAGTCTTTTGCAGAGTTTCATGAACAGATATAACACTCTTCATGTTAAAAAACTTCAGAAGGAGCTCAAATTAATAAATCATACATTCTAGTCCAAATTAATAAATCATACATTTCTAGTCCAAACAAGATAACTTTTTACTTTTTACCCTCAAGCTTATAATGATTTGGATTTAGCCTTAATTCTGGCATTAAGACCACCATTTTTCTGCTAAGTTTAGGAAACGGATGCTCCAGCATGAGAGTTCTTTTCATTAATGGCTAAGTAAATGAATGGATGTAGACCTTTCCAATGCCTTCTGGAGAAACTTTACATCTTATAAGTTATAAACTATGCCTACAATTCACAGCTACAGTTTTGCCTTTGTGAGATTTATGATGGATATGACCAGCCAGCAGTTATAAATTTCCCATTGCTTTGATTTTGTTCAGCCTGTCCCAAACGTCCATCCTGCTGTTCATTTTATCATACAGAGCTTACCAGGTTTTAAATAAAATGCCTCAATTCTGGTAATTTATTTCCGAGCATCTTTAGAACAACATTTAGTCCTGTTCTGTCCTTGTTTCCAGGGAAGGCTTTTAAATCAGCATGATTGTTATTGGTGGTGCAAATGACAGAGATATACGGTATTAATAAATACAGTATTATTTTTCACCCTGTTTTCCTAATGAGAAATCTCATCAACCTTCAGCAGCCTGAGTACGCTTTATAGAACAGGTAGAAGGCACATACTCTCAGCCTTTCTTCCTTGCCAGGAAGGATAATTCATGCAACAGCACTGGTCAGTATGTACTTGCAAAAATAGCTTCCTGAAAACAGCAAGGCTAAATAAGGCAGTTACTACTCAGTATGAGTAGTATGTTAGCATTTGAATCCCAATTAAAAGTAGCCAGTGCAAAGAGTACAGAAAAAAAAGTGAGCACTTAAAAGAACACAAACAGAAGCAAATTAACAGTAGGAATAATATTCACTAGTAATTACTTATTTCCCACATCAGTCTTTTAACAAATGACAATTACTTCAAGTGTCCTGTATACAAAGCTCTAACACCATTCTAGTATTGAACCACAACTCATAAAACAAGATGCCTTGACTCAAAATGTACTTTAATAATATAGTATTTGGGGTTTCATTCCTACCAATAATTTGATTTTCCTGAATTTATTGATGAAGAAGGGGTTGTAAATTCAGTATGAGCTCTTTCACTAAAAAATACAAAAGATTTTCTACAAAAAGTGCAGGGAATAAATAAATTCTGAACTCATCCAGGCAGGCAAGCTCAATGCTAAAAAATTCATTGGCAGATTTACACTTAAGTTCCATATGGAATGGAAATAATAATAATAAGCTCCTAGAAATGCTACAGCAGCTTGTATCTTGGATTCAGCAGGGAGAAGTAACTCATCTTTAGTTTCAATAATGGCATAATTCCCCATACCTTCGAATACTTTCTAAGAGTGGCTTAATTTAGCATATTCTTTGAAGAACAGGGATCTGTTTAAACTCAAATACTCCTGCACGAAAAAAGGAAGTATAAACTATTTCATTTCACAGGAGGGAAAGCTTCTGCAAGCCTTACCTGTGAAAGCAGAGCCTGTGTTTAGCACAACATTGGGAACCACAGTCCTGCCCATGCTCACAGAACACTGTTTCTGCCCTGTATCATGAAAAACAGATACGGGAGAGCGGGTCTGATGATGACAATGGCTACTTGAAATAACTTATTGCTTCATCCCCAGCAGGGCTGAGGGTTAGCAAAGAACCATCTGCACCACAGCAGTTGCTGTTTTGAAGAGGGGAGTCTCCTCTGTGTGTTTTACTGCACTTTAATTTCTCAGAACATGCTTTGAAATGTAAACAATCTGCAAGGGTTATATTAATTTCCTGATTCTTTGCATGTGAAGCCCCTTCATATCAAACTTCACCTACAGGGTTTGCAACTAGCTGAAGCAGCTCATCAGTGCACCAACATAAGAAAAGCAACTAATGGAAATGATCAAATTACACTGTTGGGCTTAGCTCTAAACATTTGATTGAGATTTAGTTTCCCTCTCTATCATAGAATTTTATCAGGATAGCTACTATGAGTCACTGAGCTGTGTAAATCTATGCCCCTATGCTTGGGTTTACAGTGGGAAGAAGGGGCTGAAATGCATCCTGCAAGGCACTGAAAAGCAGAGATATCTGTGGATTGCACTGGGAGTTTGTGACCTCACATGGTCTTTGTGACCCTTCCACACCACCGTAAAAACCAGTACAGCTGCATTAATTCAGAAAAGCTTACGTGGTGGGGCTGACAGCTTCATCACTGTTTGCCTTCATTAAGAACCCAGGACTTCAACTCACACACATCCAGAGACCCAGCACTCTCACAGCAGATTTTAATTGTCAGAATTTTGGGATAAAAAGCCCCCTACAACCATTCTTCAGGAAACTTTGTTGTTGTGACTTATTTATAGCTAAAACATCCTTAGTAAGCTGGTTGGATATGGGCCTAAGGGAATCTGAGCATTTGAACAGATAGTTAAAAACTGTTTTGAAAATACAAGCTTACTTTATGAAAGCTGAGTGTTATATGCATTAATATGCTTTTATTCTTAAAACCTGAACTCAACAGGAACTTTATTTCAAAGGGCCAAAGTTTCACTTGATGTCTCTAACGGCTCATCAGTGAGGCAGTTGTATGGTTCCGAATATGCAGTAGTAAAGACATGATGGGGAAGGTCATATTCTAGTACCTGCCTGTAAACCTGATGAAGCAACCAACTGAAAAGAATTTTCTTTCGGGTGCAGGACTCCCCACTGAGCTCAAATTGCAATTTGATATGTCAAAAACTATTCAAACTGAGGAATCACAATTTGATCTAATGACAAGGGAGAGAAAATGAAATTCATGTTTAAAAACCATTTTAAAAGACACAATTTTGAGCAAACTTATAACGATATTTTGTGTCAAGACAATGTAAGGATTACAAAGCTAGTTGCAAAGCAATGTTAATTTTTCCCAGTTACAACCCTCACTATAGTAGGCATACTCTGTTTTAAAACCTGTGTTTGTTATTCAGGTGTGTTAAGATCTCTAAAAGCATCACAACAAAACAAAGACTCTAATCCTGAAAAGGCAACAGTAATGTGCAGCAATGACAGGGTATTTTAAGAGCAAGGTTTGATTGGATTTAAAACCTGATACCCTGAGATCAACAGCAAAGACAAGCAAAAAAACTGCTACAAAGAACAAAGCAAAATAACTAATCTGCAAATAAAGAATGTCTACTTTTGATCTCACTAGCCCATTTTTCCACTAATCTAATAAGGAAATTAAGATTCTCCCTCATTGGGAGCAACTCTATTTTTATTTGCATTCATGTAGATTCAGATTAGTTTCTAAATGGCAGTTCCTTAGTTATGTTGAAAAAGGACAAGTGGTCTACAAACATAGAGCTGTACTGAAAGTTGAATAGTCTTTTTTTATGTGAAGCTGAATCTTCTTTGCATATGATACAGTGTATACCTCTGGAGATCATGGCAGTGGCATTGCATTATAGGTCATGGACTTTCACATCAGTTAGGGGCTATAAATCAGCACAGTTCCATGGACTGCTATTCATGAGTTTTCTTCAGCCAACTAAATTTGTTTAAGCTTGAAGCAGGCTATTCTGCTGTGCTATCATTTGCAGAACGGTTGTCCTCAAAGCTTTCCGCAGCCCTGTGCATCTGGATCCACATACAGTTACAGCTGTGTATTGCAGTCCCTAGGAAGCCACCAGTAAAATTGTTTCTGGTATTTTCTTCACCATGTTGTATTTGCTGGTACTTTACATAAGCCACACTAGAATACTGCTGTGTTTTCATGCTACTAAATTTGTGCAGAAATTCAAAACCCAATCTACAAAGAATTTTCTTTCACCAAACCCAGTCACCAAGTTTGGCAGGTCTTCCTTTCCCTCATTTGCAATTAAATGGTCTCAGTACTCCATCACTAGACTAGAGAAGATTAAGTCTCCCAATTAACATTTCAGTGGCTTTATTAATATTTTCTGTCTTAGCAGCAGTGTTATAACTTCTGACAATTTCTCTTGCAGAGGAGCACAGCTGAAAGGGCTGATGCGCTGCGATCCTTCTAAGGTAGTGACAGCAGTCAGTTGAAGATATGGACAGAACTTAAGCCATGTGATTTCTACCTTTATCTTAATTATTGCATTTGTTTGGAACATGGATATCTGGGCCTGTCACACAGAAGAACTATGCATTTGGGCAAATTGTCCATTTGATGTTCTTCTGGGGAAAAGGGAAATCCCTAGTGGGGAAAAGGGAAATCCCTAGTGGGGAAAAGGGAAATCCCTAGTGGGGAAAAGGGAAATCCCTAGTGGGGAAAAGGGAAATCCCTAGTGGGGAAAAGGGAAATCCCTAGTGGGGAAAAGGGAAATCCCTAGTAAATGNAATCCCTAGTGGGGAAAAGGGAAATCCCTAGTGGGGAAAAGGGAAATCCCTAGTGGGGAAAAGGGAAATCCCTAGTGGGGAAAAGGGAAATCCCTAGTGGGGAAAAGGGAAATCCCTAGTGGGGAAAAGGGAAATCCCTAGTGGGGAAAAGGGAAATCCCTAGTGGGGAAAAGGGAAATCCCTAGTGGGGAAAAGGGAAATCCCTAGTGGGGAAAGCTTTTCCAATTGCCTTTTAGGTCCTTTTTCTATTGTCAGATGTACAGTGGTAGAAATAGGTTAAGCTATCACGTTATTTTGGATTGTGAAACTGTAGGTGTTATTTTGAACTACCCTGTGACTGCATAAACTTTATTACAATTGCATAGGTTCAGGACTACATAGCCTGTAGGCTATGGCTGGACTAATCCTTTTGGGAAAAGCTTGACCCTTTTTAACCCCACCTTCAGTGCTAAGAAGAACAAAGTATGTTCACATGGGGAAACTTAAATCAAAGTGAAATACACTAAATCAAAAGTTACAGCAACTTGGTTGTTCTGACATGCAATCACAATTATTCTCTTTGCAAAAATATGATTGTTTCTCATTGCAGATCCTTTATACTTTCTTAACAGTGTTATCACTTATTTTGCCCAGTCTTCTGGCAAATTCTACTTTCTAGTATTTTAAATCAACTCTATTTTCTGGGTCAGACATGTGTCTGTTATTCTAATACCATACCTGTCCTTGAAAATGCATAACTCCAATTCAGCACTCTTACTCTGTTCCTAGCATTTGTTTAAAGATGAAGAGAGCATGTGAGAGAATACACATGCCAAGAACAGGTTTTTCTCTCTCAGTTATCTTTGGCTATATATCTGATGGTACTTTTTATTGTTAAGCAATGGATCATTACCTTGGGAAGTGGCAAGTTACCTTGGACACACAATACTCTCGCTATCAACACAAAATATAACCAAAAAGGCCCAATAATTTTCCCTATTAGTAGCATGTTTCTTTCTCTTCCTACACATGAAACATGGAGAGTTCAAGGACAAGGCAAACAACTGCAGAAATTCCAAGAGTCATTCAAAATACAGATTTGTAGTACATGAGACAAAATGGATCATCTTTGAGGCCTGTTCTGATACTTCTATTGATGTTTAATAAAGTTCTATCATCTGTCAGCTTCAGCAGATATGAATTTTTCTATTCATTATAAGAAATAATCATAATGCACTACAATTAGGACTTTAAAAGGAAAAGAGCCTTTCAAGAGAGATTTCACTTTACTGCAAAACCCTGGTGCTCTTTGCTTTACTCAGTGGTAACATTACAGTCAGACCTTGACTGACATTCTGGGCACTGGTTGGGGTTTCTGGTTAAAACAGAAGGAATTATTTTCACTTAATGTTCAAATAAAGCTATAGTAGATGTTTTGGGTGATGGATGAAATTGAACTGTTTCAGGTTAAGCACTTAAATGTTGGATCACATTTTATACATGCTACTTAAATCTCATTACCACAGCAAAGCTCTACTCAAAAATGGTACTGTTTTCTTCTTCCAGCTATTTCAGGTTATAGCCCGAAACAAAATAAGGGTGTGTGGGATTTTTGCTTATTTGTTGTTTTGTTTTTTGGGGTTTTTTGTTGTTTTCTTTTTGTTTTTTTTTTTTTTTTTTTTTTTTTTTTTTGGGGTTTTTTGTTTTTTTTTTTTTGTTTTTTTTTTTTTGTTTTTTTTTTTTTGTTTTTTTTTTTTTGTTTTTTTTTTTTTGTTTTTTTTTTTTTGTTTTTTTTTTTTTGTTTTTTTTTTTTTGTTTTTTTTTTTTTGTTTTTTTTTTTTTTGTTTGTTTGTTTTTTGTTTGTTTGTTTGTTTTTTTTTTAATAAGAAAGTCTTTTCTGTTGCCTAGCAAGAACAATGAAATGCATTTGAAGATGTTGAAGAAAATAGTTAATCCATGGGATTACAAGCAACTGCAAGAGGGAAAAAAGAAGCCAAGCTTTGTCTTGGAAATTCATATGCTATGCTTCATTATTATTGGAAGGGACCAAGATCTTAAGGAAAAATGACAGCACAACAAATCCTCATTGAAGGAGAAATATTCATTTCTCAAGAACAAGGAAAAGCCAACATAGAAGTTAGGGCATAATAAGTATTCATGTCGTAAACAAACAAAACTACTCCTGTTAATGGCTTCAGGCATCCCCTGTGGGCTGAGTGCCCAAAAAAAAAAAAAAGAAGACTTATACCCATTTCTACCTCAGGAGTAGCAGGAGAGAACACTACTATTTAGGATAGATAGAAAATAAGATGAGCTAAATATTAACATTTCAAGAAAACAAAAGCCACAGGAGACTACTGATGGTCTGTTTAGCCTACTGAGTATTTTAATGAAGAGGTTTACATACTCTGAATGAATCACTTTATTGCCTCAGGGTAAGATAATAAAATATGATAGAGAAGGGCTGAAGACAGTATTTACATTCTAACATCTCTCAACAACTGTAAAAATTAGTGCAGGCTAAGTCTTGGCATTAAAGACTCATCAGCAAGCTGGAGCACCTAGAATTAGAGCAGACATATCGTGTACATTTAAAGGTGAATAGTCCATGCCACTTGTAAGCATCAACATCAAAAAAGTCAATGGCAGTTGCTTGCAAAGAATTAGCTTTTCTTAAGAGCTCACTCTTTCATCAACACCACACACATTAGACAAACGTTCAAATGCAGCAATCTAGCCATTTGCACTGAGGCATGGGGGGGAATTGTTGAATAAATGAGTGACTTCTTGACCTCAATGGCACCTCCATTTTTGTCAAAATATTTATTACGTGTGCTAATATTACATTTGTGTGCAAACCCGGTTTTAATCTTTGAATACATTTCAAAGGTTTCTTTTCCTAAACTGCAGACATATTGCTAGCTGTAGAAGGCACAAAACATGTTCTTTTTAGACGAGTTTGGTAGCAAATAACCCATCCTCTTCAAAAGTGGAAAATAACTGGTGTCAAATTGACTGGTGTACCTGGTGTTAAAAGCACTTGTGGAGAACAAATATAGCCTTAGTGATCTTTACCAGGAGCTCTGGTTTTTACACCCTATTTTCTTTTCCTGCTTCCACAGCCACAAAAGGGAAAATTTGCCTAGGCATGCTGGTGTAGGCAGAGCAGCAGGTGTTGGCCAATCCCATGGGGTTTATTACTTTGAGACTGTTTGTAGTACCAGCACTGGAGCAAAAGGATGTGGGAAGAGGAATAGAAGACCTTCTTAGAAGGAACAGGGCTACCCTTGTTATTACCCCCATTGATTGACATGATTCTCCACTGTGATGATTGCAGGGGGGTTGGAACTAGACAATTTTAAGGTCCTGTCCAACCCTGACTATGTTATGATTCTATGATTGGGAGCCAGCAAAGAATTTTCTAGGGTAGCTCCTTGAGACACTCATCTCCTCAGTGCCCATAAATACACCATCAGTCCTCCTGCTGAGCAGCACAGATCATTACAGAGAGCACAGCACTAACATGGTGTTGGTCCCTTTAAATATTTTGATTGCCTATAGCTGCTCAGTTAAGATATCAGTCGAGTACACTTTAATTAGCCCAGAGGAAATCACAGTAGGGATTAAATGAGTTGGGTTGTTATTCTTCTGTTTTTACTAACAGCAAATAAAAGCATGTAATTAGCTTTTTTTAAGACATTTTCAGGATCTTAAGGTTATCATAACTATAAACAATAGTATATTTATCTAATCTGAGAGTGGCACTTGAAGTATATTTTAGTTCTGAATAGGAAACATTAAAATTAAAATTACATTTGGTCTACAGGCTTTTGAAGAATCGTGTTTGGGTTGAAATGTGCAGCTTAGCAACAGTTGCAGGGAATTAGAGAAGGTTTTCATGCAAGAAATGGACAATTTCCTGACTTGGGTTAGCAGTGTCAAAATACATCTTTAGCATAAAATAAAAGTATTTTGTTTTGATTTATTCCAATTAATTTCTACTAAAATATTCATTTGAATAATTTAGTCTGTAAAGTATCACATTTTAACTCTGAAAGATATTTATCAAAATATTTAATTTTAAACACCTAAAAATGATGGTCTAACTGGAAAAAGTAGTTGGTATAAAAGAAGTAATTTGCTGAATGCAATTTTAAGGAATTTCCTTACATATTTTTCATATCATAATCTTCTACACAAGTTTCCAACCAGGTTATTCCACTCTGCTCATATTTGCATTTTAAATGAACCCATTCAGCTCACCTTTTCTTTCAGTGATAACTAATCTAAGTGAGGAATTGTTCAATGAATACATCAGCATGGTCAAAATAAGAACTGACTCAAATTCTGAAGTATCATTTATTAGTTGTAATAACTTCCTCTTAAAAGCTTTATCTGAAGGAGAATCCCAAAGCTGTCATCTGCAGGAGAGTCTTGTGGGTAGATTTGAAACCAAGAACTGGGGAAGCGGTTTCAAACAGGAATTGGAGAATGAAGGTTAACAGCTAAAGGAAGCTACCACAAACTGGCTTGATCAAGCCAATATCACATGGGAAATATTTGTACCATTATTTCATCAATAACTGACCCAGCCTGAAGCTGGCCAAAGCCACAGACAAGGCAGAACTGCTGGACAAAGGTGCATCTTCAGAAGGATTAAATACAACTTCATAAGGAGTTGGTTTGCTATTTTCTTGAGAAAGCACAGTGCAAATTACATCTCCAAAGGAAAATTACCACTAACAGGTCCCTTAAAAAGGAATATTGTTCCTTTAATGGAAAACCCTTCAGTGCTTAAAGTATCCATATTACAAGCCTAATGGGACATGGAGATTGAAGCACTGGTCTCCTACTGGGTTCACTATTGGTCTTTATCTGCATTTCATCTAAATCCTACACTGAATTACACCTGATGCTAACTTTCTTTTTGGGGCACAGCAGGAACCAGCAGCTGTATGCACTGGTGACTCTGCTTCTGAAGGACCCCTGTATTTTTATAACATTACAAGTCTTACTATTAATCACCTGCTGTAAAGTATCCAACAATCATTCCCTTTTAGGTAAAAGATGTATATAAAATATTACCAACTATCTTTCAAGACCTGTAATAGCAATCATTTTCCTTTTGCAATGAGCAGATACGCAGAGGTTTCGTGTGTCACCTCAGACAGAAAAATCAATGTATTTTACAAGGCAGAGAGACAGATTTAACAGACAAATGCATTTACTATCAATACTACAGGTACTAGCCCAGGGGGAACTGAGTTTGTGATAGTTTCTGATCAAAGCAATTAATGCATAGTACTCTGGACAAAAATTGTGCAACTCCTATACAGTATGTGCTTATCCTGTAAGCATCAGCATCGCACTCTTCAGTGACAGTGTAGTCATTTTTAGTAATTTTAGCACACAGAACCAACACAGTCATAGTTGAACAAAACATTCTTTCATTGTGCTGATTACACACAAAAAAATCTTAATATGGATTTGATTATCCAAGATTTTAGGTGCTGAATTCCTACAGAGACACTTGATCTTCATTGAAATTGGTGGGAGTTAGACATTTAAAATATGGCTTTGAGGGGCAGGGGGGTTGGAACTAGATGATCTTAAGGTCCTTTCCAACGCTAACTATTCTATGATTCTATGATGTAAGATCATTACTGCAGCCTGGCTAAAAATATTAATGGGTGCAGAAAGAAACACTCCAATTTTCACTGTAGAAGCCCACCAGAATAAATTATTAAGGTCACTATTAGGATGCAGAGGAATTTAACCAACAAGAGAAACTCCAATAGCTCAAAGTTGACTTTGCAGACTGCAACTGTTACAAGGTAATTGCTTCCAGTGAGAATTGCTGTCTAGGTGACCACTAGTACTGAACCCCACAAACCCTTCTCTCCTGAGACAGATTTTCCTTCAAGGGACTTCTCCTGCCACTGAAGCATCACTCAGGCAAACATCCCTAACTTCTTACATACGCCCCAGTAGTAAATCATGCACACTTAACATTGAAATCAAATTCAGAGTAGATTATCTTAATGAACTTGTCCACATACCACTTTTCTGACCATTTCTAAATAAAGCCAGTAAACATTGTATTTTCTCCCTTTGACCAAAAATGCCTAGTTGCCTTGCAATAATTCCATGACAGATGACAGTAAAAAACCAGCACAAGATTGAGCTACCTGTAATAATTTTCTTACAAAGTATCATTAAACTTGTCTCATCAGCATATATTGATAACATCATGGAACCCTGCAGAGCATATGTTCATATGCTGATGCACAACCCTGATACTACACCCAAACCCCTTTTTCTTTTGCTATTTAAAAAGCTGCAAATATCAGGCTTTATTTTTTGAGTTAGTATAGAAAGGAGGAAGAGAAGAGAATACCACTGTTATTCCAAAATCCTGATTGTTCCTCAGAGCTTCTGGAACCTCTCACCCCCTCAGAAAGGATGAGATAAAGGCAGCAGCCCTGAAGGGTGTTTCCAAGTTCAGCAGCTGAGAGCAGAGCCAAGTGCTACACAAAGCCAAATTATATATTAGCTCCAGTGAGCTTCTGTGTATGGCAGAGATATTGTACAATACAAACTGATATCAATATGAAATCTATAGGTTTTGATTTTTATCCCTGATACAGCTGTCCAATGAAACATTCTGGTTTGTGGCATTTGCTTTTTTATGCCTGTTCACAGCAGATCCAGACAAAAAGCTAAATGGACATCAAATATCCATCTTCCATTGCCAGCAACACAAAACCACCCTCAATGCCTATTTTAAATCAGAATAATGAGAACATTTAGCCCTTTTAAGTTATGGTTTTCCTTCAGCTAACGAAACTACGTATCAACGTACTATCTTTCTTTATTCAGTGACACAGCGGTCACTGCTGTGAGATTTATTTGATTTCACAGTTTAGCTAATTAATTTGCTCATTCTGAGCATACACCATCAGTACCGCTTTTGGAATAGTACTACCAAAGCAACAGATTAATTTACATGGTGCAGTGCATCTGGAATAATTATTACCTCACAGAATTGTTATTGCTTAAAATCTGAGGGGAGAGGGAAGTTTCCTGCTGTGATAAAAGTGCTCTGTTGTGGTTTTATCAGCTGAAAACAGCTACGTGGACTAAATTACAAAAGAAGCTTCTTGTAAGTGTCAAGCGGCACATACACCAGAAGTCCATAAAGTTGTTATTCTACCAAATTTGTTTCTCTGATTTATTTCTTACCAAATAATGTTGACGGGCTAAAAATCCTCAAACCACTCCCCTTCCTCCAGCAGTATTAACAGCCACTTCAGTAATCAACATCAATTAATAGAGCAACATTTTTCTCCCTGCTCAAGAGTGTTGCTGACCCCCCAGTTTTGGAAAACAAGCCTTTTTATTAAAAAGTCCTTGAAAACTGGTGGGAACACAGGTACAGAAAGCAAAAGGTTTTAAAGTGACGGCAAAGATGATTTAAAGCATCTTGCGTCAAGATAGTTGTTTGAGTTCTGGACAACTGATGGGGCAAAAAGGGAGCACTTGGCTGAGGTGTTTTTTGGCCACTGAGATTTCTTGGGTCTCCGACCTGCTGAAAGCCCTTTACTTTGACTGACTTATTAGTTCTTTTCACTACACTGTGTGAAGCATTCTTGACTTCTCTTTGGGCACCTAATTTCTATGTATCTTTCCCATTTCTGTAACTTGCTTCTTGTTCAGCAAAAACCAGAAAGACTAGATAGACCATATAGAATATTTTCCAGTATTCCTGAAAACTTATAATTGGTGCTGTATTGCAGCACTATTAGCTGTAGGTGTTTACTCTTCCTGCCAGCTGAGTATAAGTTGAGTTTTTTAAACTAGAGGTCAGTACATCACTTCTATTCACCATCATTTTCAGTATTAGACTAATGGCATCTATTGAACACATGGAAAATTGTGCAAATTCCAGAAACTGTGGAGGTAGATCCCAAAAGATGAGAGTTTAAAAGAGGGAGATCAGGTGTTAGGCAGATATCACTAGCACAACAGAAACAAAGCAAGTTTTAAAAGTCTCTGGAGTCCCCTGATGAAGATGTGAGCAGTTGACAAGTGAGATGAAGTAAAAGGTAAGTCATCAATGACTACTATTCTAATTAGCTTTGGGATGAATTTGAAGAGCCATCATCTAGTCAAGTGAGCTAAGAACAGGTTAAGACCATTAAGTTTTAACAACTAATTGGCAGACCAGACAGCATGTAATTTGCAACCAATTCAGAACTGCTCAGATTAGCACAATGCTTCACACTACTGATTTCCCTGAGCAGCACAATAACACTGTATCGAAGCAAGCATACCCTATACTTTCATCCCATTCCTAGTTTCACAGAAACAACTATAAGCATGTTTAGCATATGTATTTCAAGTCCTGCAGGTCTGTAGATGCAGACCATTTACTAAAAGCAGTGTTTCAAGTATACTAACAATATAGAGGTTTGTGTTGTTCTTATGACAAAAGGATCCTTCTAGTGTGCTACTGGAGACCATAATTGCTCCATCTTACCGAAGGGACATAGCCTCACCTGTGACAGCCTGAAACAAGCAGGAAGAAAGAGTAACCAGACAAGCATTTCTGTGTCAGTTCTTTTCATCTGCAAGGATGCGAACAGCAGTATTGGATGGGATTACAGTATTAATGATTTCCTGCAACTCCCATTAAAAAAAAGCTGCTGTGTGTTGACCATGTGTAGTTCAGAAAAGTGATGTGGTTGAGGAGCCTTTGATAAAACAGCAAAATTTCATTTTTCCTTTCCTCATGTTGGCAAAGTCACTCACTAGCAGTGTAAAACAAACAAAACCCTAGAAAAAGGTTATCTTTGATATCAGGCTGTTTGTTAAATATGCTGACATTTTAGTAGTAGTAGAAACAGTAACACCTTAGTCTTTGGAGTCTGCCTCTATACCTCAGTCTTGAGAAACAAGTTATTTATAAGTGTAATTTGTCCTATTTTCACCCCATTCTTAGGGTCAAAAATAACACTATATATTTACATCCGGAGATTTTGAACTCCATTTTACTATAGCAATTTTATCCTGCCACAGGGAAATCAACCAATCAGGCCACATTAGGAAAAATGCAGCACTAAGCCCATTTAAAATCAACTGGTCAATTGAATTGAAATATTTGAAGATTAAGAAATTTATTAATGCTACTTAGATGTCACAATGCTGTCTGCATGTAATGCAGGCCCTGCAAATAGAAAAAATCCATTCACACGGAATGAAATACTTACTGTTCCTTTAATCAAGTCTTATCTATTGTTTCCCGGAATCTTGAAAGCTTAAACATAACTGGAAGAAAATCTGTTCTTGGTTGCAAATGCACATGAACTTGCCTGATGTCAATAGCTTAAAACTGCAGCCCAGAAGGAAAAGTTAAATGCTTGGATTAAAGTTTGCACCTTGGTGGGTTTGCTTTTAGCAAGAAAAACAGAGAACAGCAGAGCTCTCTAGTGTAGCCACTTTACCCAAACTGCTTTATCAGGCTTTCAAAATTACAGCAGAAAATAAGCAAAACACTACATCGCCTCCACTAATTCCACCTCCTCTCATACCATACACTGGACATTAAACATCTTCCTTAAAAATCCACTCTCCAGTAAGGCTATACCTGACACAGACACCACTTCCCAGTCTCCAGCATTTGTAGCACATAAAACATTCATTAAACTCTGCCTACCTTGTATTCCAAGCATTTCCAAGCTACATGCAGCCCAATCCCGCTTCTTCCACCTAAGGAGCTCAAATGGTTAACTGCACTTGCCTTAAATAAATACAAGGGTTCTAGCCCACAGGTTCCGTGAGATTTGACAAAGTTGAGGGGAATCAAAATCACCTGTGTAACTCTGGATTTCTACCAATGAGATGAAAGTAAAATGTGTAACATGGTAATTGAGACTGGGGGTAATTATAGCTACACGGAGGCCAATGCCTGGCTATTGCCTGAAGGACTGAAAATGTCTGAGATGCATACATGTATTTACTGATCTATTTATCTATCTATCTATCTATTGATCTATCTATCAATGCATGTGTATGTATACTGTATTATATATGTGTATAAACATATATATGCAACAATGATACATATACATGTTTATATAATATTTTTTTTTAGCTTGACAGTGAAAGTAAAATGGGCAGTAAAATGTTCTTCTGTTCATTTGATTAACTCATTGCTTACAAATACCTCCACTTTGCTAAGGGCCATCCATTAGGCTTACTGTTTATTCTAAGACTTCTCATGTTCTTCATGGTTCTTTGCTTTCAAGTAGTGTGTTAACAATAGATATTTAAAGTCCCTGAATGTTAGATATAAATACCATATTGTAGCTGCATGAACCTGATTGAAAATGCATTATCTGATAATGGTACATGGAGCCTATTTCTCATGTCATGTTCTCAGTCTTTCATTTGAGACCAGATCAAACCAAAAGCCGTGACCATTGAATGTAGAACTAATAAGCTGTATAGAATGAGCTGTGATATCGATTCACTGCCTAGAGGATAGGTCCTTGTACCACGAACAGCATATATATCACTGTTGCATACAATGCCTTGAGAGTATAAGCTAAGACCCAGACTGCAGTCATGATTGGGTGGAATTAACTGGGGTAGAATTGTTTAAAGCATGATACACTGTTTTGCAAAAGTATGTTTAGTACTCAGAGATGTTGCTTCTGTTTACCCTCATGTAGCTGCCTCCGTGACATTTTCAATTGGCCCCAAAAAAGCTGCTTTGTGAGACAATGAAGCTTTTAGTGCCATCACCTAAGTACCTCCAGGGGTGTGAGACATGGTGGTGGTCATTTCAAAGGTACAGGAATCTGTGTGAGCAGCATAAATTCATTTTTTAAGCGTTTGCATGTGATACTGACCTTTGAAATCCAAAGAAGTGGAAAGGTTGCCACTGTTAATTTGGCACTTAGCTTCATGGTTTGCAGATTATGACAATATCAAGCAAGTCTGCTAACAATTCACAGTGTGCAGAGTATATATGACATTATAGAAGAGCTATCTCTTGCTCTCGTGCAAGTTCCCTTGTTTGATGACCTACTTCATTCCAACAGCTATTTCTACTGAGCAACAGAGTTTGCATTGTCTCTTCCAAGTGACAATCAATATAAATATACTATGGTTATTAGACTGCTTATAAACTTACCATCAAAATACACGGGAACTGAACTGTGTACTGAGCACTGCATGAAATGTATACAAAGAAATGTGCCATGTTTTCATTTGTTTGGTCTATTCAAAGAGTAGAATAATATGAACTGAGTGCCTAATTAAAATGAAGTGTAACTCATAACAGTTTATTTGCACTGCAGTGCATTTGCCATATTATTCATTACATTGCATTCAGTACCTTACTATTTAGTTATAGTGCACTAGAACTGCCACTTAAAAAGAAGTGAAACATGTTCTTTCTTTTATTTGTGTCCAGAGTCTTAACCATCTGTTTTACGGGGCTTCATCAGTTTACACATCATGATACTAATTACACTGAAGCTCTAATTGCACATGTGATTTAGCTAATAGAAAGGATCCACACTTTTTAGTGTAGGTAAAACTTAAATGATTTACTTCTGATAACCTTTCTGTATGTAAAGTTTCGTCTTTCCTTTTTAATGAGTCCAAAATCAGGAAATAAAATGATAACATAGACTTTGTCCAGCCTGAAACTGCTTTTGCAGAGCTTTAGACTGGGGTGACTTCAAACACAGGTGAAACTGCAGCCTCACAGGATATTTAAGTGTATACATATCACGTTTGCAGTATTCAAACCATCTCCTCACTGTAGAATATTTAGTTTTAGCTGAGAAAATTCCCATTCATCATGTCATACATCAATCTAGTAGCACAGAAATGGAGGGGTGATATCTAAGTACAGGCAGAATGATTCTGCACTCTAGGACATATTTCCTCTGGTTCCTTTTTGGAGATGTGGAGTTTATACTTGAAAGATTACACAAGGAAATGAAGCCTATATAAGGCACTTAATTTTTGCCATTATTTAAAGACAGAAACTAATGTTTTCATATCTGAGCCTAAATGCTCAGAGAAGTCAGGGAGAAAGTGTTCATTGATAAAAGCAAAGATACCATACAAAGTAATGTTACTCTTACAAAAATTTACATGTAGTTATATTTATATGTGAAACACTGATTTGATGAAAACCAGTGAGAAACATCTTAACAGATAAGATTTTGCTATGTACGGTCTTAATTTTGCAGAAGAACATGAGACTGGGATTAAATTTAATTTTCAGATGTATTTCAAGGATTACACACTTGCATAATGTAAATACCCTTCATATTTAGTGAAATATGGGTCATGTGCTGCTATATAAGTGAAAACTCCTACCCAGGCAAAACTACAGAGTACTTTAATTTGCCATTCAGTGTGTACCTACATTTTATGGAGAATGAGCTTTTAAACAGATAGAGGACAGAGTAACGTATGTCTACTGTTTACAGAACCAGCACAAGTCTGAGTTGGTTTCATTGGAGTTCAGGGGTTAGACTACTCCACTGCACTTGCACCAGCACCAGAAAAGTGGCAAAGTTTTCACGTTATACCTATTCTATACTGCAGTAAAGTATACTTTTATTTAAAAGTGACCTAATTACACTGTTTCAGTGCCCAGGACATGGAGCATTTATTTAGTGTTGCTCTGTGATTTTAGGTGATGATACTGCTTTACAATGCTGCACTGTGTGTGCATGTAAAACCTCTGGTCTTGGATCACAACGTCACTTAGGAATCAGTGTGACATTTCTCACAGAGTCAGGCCCTCTCTAATTGACAAAGACCCTTCTATCTATCTTTTTAATGATATTTCTAGTCATTCTTCAATTTGTAGCACAAACCAAAGGCAAATGACACATGTCCTCTACAGTCAGCTACTTAATGCTGTCATCTTCACCACTGGATAGACATACAGACAGATAGACTTTGCTCAGCCTGAAGGATTTATTTTGTTTCTAATTGCACCTGGACTACTAAATCCAAAATTTGAGCCAGAAACCAGCATATTCCTAACCCAACTTGAAAAGACAGCAAATCAGGGTTTTATTTGAAGAACTGTCTTGGAAGGAAGAAAAATAAGTGCATGTGCAAAGAGTGTTCAAGCAAGGATGGGGTTTATAGGGACTGTAACTGGACTTCATAAAAATGCATTTCTTGCTGATTTAAATACAAAGTGATATTAAAAATGTCTCTGCCAACTAATTACATATTGCATTTTTACAGTAGCATAGAGAATAAGAGCATTTTCCTCAAGTTAAATACATCTTGTAAAGTAATGATATGCTACCTCACTCACTAAACATCAAACACAAGTATTTTAGCTCAGCATTGGAAGTTGTATAAACAGTTTGCAAAATCTGGGTCAAAATGTTTGTTTCAAAATGCTGCATATCTAAATGGGAAGGAGAATTGTTAATCCATGAGCAGGGTAGGTCACTCTGTTGCGGTCGATAACTTTCTGCTAATCATTTTATAATTGTTTCCATTGGTACTAAACATAAACTTTGGGTTTAAATAAGTCTACTTTAACAGATCAGGTTAGCAAGTTCAGGACATCTATTTATCTTTTGAAAAGCCTTTCAAAACGTTTGAAAATTAGAATATTCAAAGGAGTGCAGGTAGATTGTGGGTATATGTGATTTGGCACACATGCTTCTTTATTTCTTTATCCAAGCCCAGCCCATATATTTTGCAGCTTCCAGGGAAACATGATAGGGAAATTGATACTTCTCAGGTTGTCATATCCTAATCCAGCTTTTTACTAAAAAAAATATCATAAACCTCTTCATAAAACTCTTCACTCTACAGAGAGAAAAATGCTGTTGTTTACATGACCCAGATATCTGCTTCAGACCTGGTAGTGATCAAAATTATCATGCAGTTTTTGCAGTCTGGCTCCCAAAGTTCTGCTTGTAATAGCTTCATTTGTGTTTGTTTCCTTTAAATACATCTTTTTAGAATATTTATGGGTACTGTTCCCTTTCTGCAGAGTCCTTGTCCTTGTAAACTAAGCAGCCAATGTAGCTTAGGATATACCTCAGTATAAATAATTAATTGAAAGCATAAAGTATTAAAGAATATTGTCTCAAACCTTATTCTCTGACATTATAAAAAGAAAACATCATCTAATTAAAATGTAGGCATTATATGAAACGGAAAGAATTTGGTTTCTCTGACAAATGGTATTGCAACCTTTGACAGGAGTTTTTCTAATAAAAGAAGTCTGTTTTCTAGAAGAACACAGCAGGGATGACTTATCCCTGAAGCCTGCGAAACATAAATAACAAGACTAATGGAAGAGGAACATAGATAAACCAGATTAGCAGAAAAGATGAAAGCATAAAAAAGCATGAGTGTGCTGTGAAAACTCTCCTGGGCTAACTAGAAAAACTCATCAGAGTGCGCTCAGGGAGAAAGGAAATAAAACATTAAAGATCAAACAAAAAAAAATCCTGAAATTTGGGTAATAATTTCAGGTGTTTTTGTGTACTAACTAGGTAGCAACATATGTAAGATGGACCGGCAGTAAAGAAGATACGTGATCAAAACCAAGAAACAAAATGCCATTTTGCATGAAGATTTTGGTGTCAGGTGTTCCTACAAAATTCAAATACCCTTACTCAAGTTTACATCATGTCTTGATGCACTGGTATTTCTATGATCTTGAGTATTGGTTGGGTTTATTGTTGGGGTGCCAGCACAGGGACCCTCTGTGGAAGTGGTGGGATTTAAATGGAACAGGACTGCGGGGTGGTGTGTCCCAGTGGAGATGCCTATGTGCTTCAGCAGAGATGCTGCCCCGTGAAAGCCAGCATTGCAGGAAAAGCTCATTTCAGTTCTCATTTGTGGAGTCAGTGAGTTCTGTGTATTTGTGGATGAATATAGCAGCAGCAACTTCTCAGTGTTTGAAGGTGCTGAGTAGATCAGCTATATTCTTTCCCTGGTTGTCTGCAAGTACAGTGTGTGAACATCTGGATTTGCTCTGGATCAATTTAGGGCAGGAGATGTTCAGGGTAAGTGCTGTATGTGGACAGACAGATACTAGGACCTGACGGCCACTGGCAGGTACTTTTACTCCTTGTGGAGGAACAGGACTAGGAAAGAGGGAAGCCAACAGCTTATCCAAAGTAGTGAACTTTGGAAAGCCAAAATGAAGGAAAAAATCCTGAATTGTGGATATTTTAGGTTTTACAAAATCCTTTAAAGTGGCACCAGAATGATTCCCTGCAGAGGATGACATTTTGTATGTACATTTATAGGCAAAACTAAACATTCTCTTTCTGGTTTCAAATAATCCAGTATACAACATACAAGTAGAAAATCCCAACAAAGACTGGTCACAGGCCAAAGTACCCTTTCCTATCAGCACACAGCCAAATAAGTACTGAAGGACACCTTCCTCAGGCTTCTTGACAAGAGCCGTGCCTGCAAGACATCATGACCTGAATCTCTGAAACCTTGAGCCAAGCCACCACATTGTGTCTTTGGCTGCCTCAGCTGGTGAAGGAAGGAAACTTTACCCAGGTTCATGCCTGGGAGATCTCAGCCTTTCTATGTAGCCCTGCAGATGATGGTGTCCTCCTCACAGCAAGCTGAGATCCTTGCTAGCCTCTCCAAAGCAGCTATCAAGCAGACTTGACTTCTAAGCTAATTTAATTATGGCATATTTTAATTATAGTGTGCATTAATAGAATTGATTTCCTTAGACAAATCATATCCACTAGGACACTTGACACTGGTGGCACTACTTGCCTCCCACACTTCCCAGAGGCTGCTTGATCTTCCAACCCACCTCCCACAAGAGTATCAGCTGGAGGGAGGAAAACTTCTGTATCTACAACTCCAGTTGTAAATGAAAAGCCAAGGAACATGGGGAAGGTCTGTAGCAGATAATTTCTAATAGTGAATACCATCTGGATGCAATTGTAAACTTTTTGACTTTTGGTAAGAGTGAAACAAAGCAGAACCACTTCATATACAACTATATTTAAAATTATCTCCATTGGTGATTCCTTAGTTTCTGTGTCCAGGACATGGCTCTGCATTTTGTGCTGTGCTCTGCAGATAGGACTTGAACTCAGGTGTACTCTGGGCACACGAAGCACATTCCAATTTTGCTGATAAAAACCCCTTAGTAAATGTCAATTCAGAAGTAAACTGCACTCCAAGACTTTTGTAAAGCTACATCTAAAATGACTTTATTGCAAGATTAATATCTGAGATATACCAGACTTTTCTTCAATTACTGGACTTCAGTAAGTCTGAAAACCTCGGAATGAGCTATTTCACCATGCTTGGCCAGGTGATTGAGATACTCTGATTCCATTATGTTTTGACTATTTTCCTGTAGTTATGTTTTACTTTCTGTAAAATACTCTTTTTATTACAGCCCTAATCATCCTTCTGTATACAACAGAGCTTAAGTGCCTGATCCTTTCAAATAAATTAAAGTATATCCACTGTGTTTTGATCCAACCCTTAAAAGCAAAGGATGACTGGGTCATATTGATTTTGTTTCAGCCTCACCCAGCAAGTCCAAACTCATTAGAACAGCTCAAATTGCTAAAAAGCAAACAACTTTGGCTGTAGAAATGCTAGGCCAGCCATTTGCAGCATGACTTCTTCCACCACACACTACAGGGTTTCACATCTCAAAAGCACTAGTTTTGGTAACCTTGAGACAGGTTGGATGAACCATCATTGAAAACATCATATTTGAGAGAGTGAGGTGACTATCACTATCACCATGTGGCATGTAGAATATACTCAGCTTTGATATGAAGCAGCTCTCACCCATATACATCTTCTAAAAACTTGTAAATCAAAGGTTTTTGGATTCTCCGTAATGGTCTTTAGTTTTAAGACAATCTAGAGATTATTACTTGATTTGAAGCTATTAAGGAATGTTGGGGTTTTATTGAAGTTTCCTTTTTTGCTGTTGTTTGCTTACTTAGCTTATCAGTTACATTTACATCTGCTGCTTATGAAGGAGTGTATCTGCTGCTTATGAGGGAGTGAGGTGGGCTGCTGGCTTTTGCTATTATTAGTTATTTTAAGTTCTGCCAAAAAAGTGTTATTAAAAAAAAAAACAACAAAAACCAAGCAATTTCGCACTTTTAAGGATGTTAGCCATGATTTAAACAGATTTTCTCATGTACTGTTTCTATTGTAGTTTTTGGCTGGTAAATACAATAGATGAAAAGATCTGCCTTCTGTTTCCAGCTTCACCCTGACCCAGCAGGTAGCCTGGAGCAACTCAGTTTCTCAGTTTCCTACTTGGAAACTGCATCTGTGATTCCCTTTGAGATCCTCTACAGTGGATCCACTGCTAATAACAGCAATAATTATCATAGATTTGTCATTCTTAGCATGAATAGAGCAAAACCTGCCTGCTAACTTGTGCTGAAGATAACTGGTTTTCACAGAGCTGGTGACCGAGAAAGGCTTTACTCAATGTCTAAAGATGGGCCAAACTGCTGCTTGGCTGCTGTTCCTACACTGCTGCTCTTTTGATGATTATGTTGATCTTTTTATATAATCTCACTTGTGAAATTGATGCTCAAGCTTCTGTGCTTCACCTATGGCTGTTTTGGTACACTGCCGGTTAGGCTCACAAACTTGCCATCTGAGTACGAACTTTCCTCATTGACCTTTAGCAAATTTTCCACAAAACACATTATGATTTATTTGAATGTTTCTTGCTTATTTTTTTTTGGGGGGGGGAGGAGGGAAAGAAACTTAAAACATCAAAAGCCTTGACGCAGTGTCAGACTTCAAATCCGGAAGCATTCCTATCGCCACAGCAATTTTGGATGGCATTTTGCTTAGTTCAAAGATTTAAAATGCTAAAACACCACTGGAAGCACCACCTCTAAATAGCAAAGCTTTCAAAGCTGGCATTTTTGCTCCGTCCGTCCTCATTCCCAGCACAGATTTGTCATGCCCTGCAGGCACCGAGTGCTGCCCAGCAAAGCAGGGTCCTTCTGTGCTGCCACCCTTGCTGGAAAGGGTCTTCAGGGTGGGCTACAGGCAGACATGGACTCTTTCCAAAGGGCCTCTGTCTGGCTTTGCCATTCCTCTCTGCTGACCAGGAACCATATGGCCATGTGGAGCGGTACCCAAGTGAATACACAGTGGCTCTTCACAGGGCTTACTGCTACGCTAACCGCAGCCATGTGGCTTTTGGCTGGCTCCAAGTGCCAGCACAACAAACTTGCATCTGTCTGCAAACCGCTACCAAGACATACCTTTGGTCTCATGGGTTCCCTGTGAGTCAGGCAGCTGCCCCTAAAACTGGCACTGAATTCCATGTACCTTCTAGAGCTATGCTGCTAGGAAGGGCAGAGATAAGCCTGGACTATATATGGTGCTTAAAGTACTCTTTCTATGGAAAGAGAAAAGGTAAGATCCAGCAAGTTGTAATCCAGATCCTATGATTAAAGAAGATATTTTGGCAATTCATAGTTATGATAAAATGTTATAACAATAATAATAATAAATATTATACTGAATAGTTTTTAATTTTTAATTATCCATACACATACATATAAATATGTAAAGTGTGAGATGATCATCTCCTCTTCTCTTGTGGGTGAGAAACAAGCAAAACTGCTAAATAAATAAAACCAGAAAGCCTGGCGCAGGAATGAAAAGAAATTCAGGTCTTATGCATTGGGATGTTCAACAGAGTTATTTAAAATTCATGCCTAGTTAATAATAAATACATTTCACAATTAATATTGAAGGCCAGTTGCACAACTAAATCTGAGGACAAAATTATACTGTGTGAATTTGAATCATCACAAAGGTACATATCAGATGATGAAGGAAGAATCTGGCAGAAGTCAGAACCATTGTGTTGCCGTGTAATGCTTTGAGCAAAGGTATAGTAAATGAAACATAGTGAGAGATACCTTTCCTTTAAAGGCTGCTAGGATTCTGACTGCCCATAAAGCCAATGGAAAAGCAATATGCCTCTGGTGTTATCACATTTCATCAGATAGGAATAAAAAATGCCTGATCTTGCTCTGCCTGGACTTCAGTGGTTTTATTCCTGGTGACATCAGGAAGGCTTTCTTGGATTTATATAAACATGACATCAAACTCCATCCTGGTCTAATCAGGGCATCCAATTAGACATTTGAATATCTTGACTTTTAAATAGTTTAAATGGAAATGGTGTAAAAATATGCTTAACAACAAAGCAGTAAAAATCTCTTCAGCATCCACAATTCCCACACCAGAGTGTACTACTATTACATGACAATGCCAACATAAATTAGATAAAACATTAGTATTACCAATTATATCAGACAACTCTTGTTCTAATATCTGATATTTAACAAACTATCATTATTATTTTAACAACGCCTTGAAAGATCTGTGTATTAACATGTGAATATAATCATTAAAACAGCTTGTCCAAAACTTAGAATAGCTCATCAGTTATAATCATTGCATCTATTAGCCCTAACTGAGGAAGGGGTTTTAAACATGCTACAAAATATATCTCTTTCCTTTAAAACAATCTCAAAAAAACAGGTGAAAAAAATGGGGACAAAAAGGGAAGAAAGCAACTTTTAGCTTAGAATCAAAAGTCAGAGTTTAAGGCATGGTTCACAAGATATTGAAAAGTGTATGTGATTTGAACATGCAGTAATCCCATCTAAGTCATTCACCATACCAGAGTCAGACAGAGCAGGAGCTGCATCCAGATATGTTGGTCTCCACTTTGTGATTCCTGAACCTCCCAGAAACATTTCAGAGCACCTCTGAGCTTAGTTTGCTTCAAGAACTCCAATGTACTGCAATCATCATTGGCACAGCAATGCACAGCAAATATAAAGTCTAAGAAATGTAGTTTCTATATTCAGATATCCCACCTCTGTTCTTTCTCTCTGACATTATGGGGAAAAAGAAGTCTTTATGGCTTTGATAATGCTACTATCACCTTAGTAATTGGAAACCAAGACCATTGGGAAATGATACAGCTAAATTAGAATAGGATTAATGAACCAATCTGTCCTCTGTAGTGGGTTTTTGGTTCACAGACTAGGAGGACTATGAATGTTTATAGTGCATTACTTTCATCTGGTTATCACTGACAGGTACCCATCATTGCTATCCGCTGGCCTTCCTTTCCCTCTATAGGAGTGTAAATTACACTTGTTCCAGTATTCAAGGGAGGCCACTGTAGTGCCATGTAAGCACGGCATATTTTTGCTGTTTTTCAACCAGGCATCCCAACAGTAATAAGACAAAAATGAGTCGTGCAAGGGTCAAATATATATGTCAGAATGCAATTCACCTGATTTCCCACTTTGGCTGTGTTGAATTTGGAAACCTAATGCTTTTTACAGTGTGAACTTTGGTACCAGCATACGCAGGGAAAGGAACTGAGAGTGCTTTGGTATACTCCAGGTTGTACTGGGAAGGAAGCTGGCTTTTTGCTGTGTGATTGAAAAATGCCCTCTTACTTCTCAGACTGAAATGTTTTTCCATTGCCACAACTGCCCAGGCTCTTTATTGGAAGTTATATATAGTTCTTTGTATGAAGGGCAGGGAGAGGAAAACTTCATGATGACAGTGATGGCAAGATCTTGCTTCCACCTCCTCCTGCACTTTGGGACCTTTGTCATTAGCTTCAGATATTTGGGGTTGGCTGTACAGTGGTAGGAAAGAGCTATGCACATCTTAAAGATTTTCAGGGGTGGCTTTGAATTATTTTTTCCTGTTTGCCTGTGCTGTGTTGTTTTTTTTTTCACACAGGTAAAGTGGGATGCAGTGGATCTTACCATCACATGATGTACCTGGCTGGGTACATGGGTGATGGGACCCGCTGCTTTGTTTCTTGGCTTGCCGTCATCAGTGTATACACAACGATGTCTTTCCTGATAGCCTGGTGTATATATTCATGTGCTATGGTGTACTACTCTTGATATGTAACAGCCTATTGGTAACTGTGAGTGTATATGGAGGTATATCTCAAACTGTTCTTGCAAACAAAGGAAAGGAAAAGGCACCTTGAAATGTTGTAAAAAGAAGCAATGTAAAGACCTGAAAATAATGTGAAATGAATTAGCAAGAGTCTGTGTGAGAAACTCATGACAAACTGTTCCCCCGCCTTCAGCTAAACTTCCTCACTATGCAGTGTGAGCCTGGACAGGAGCGCCAACAATTAGAGCTCGCTCTCCTTTTACCTGCTGAAAATCACTGTACCTCGCAATCAATTTCTGTGCCCAACTGCCTTGGAAAAAAAATTCTCAAATACAAAGCTACCACAAGGAAATGCTTTCATGTTTCATATTTCTGCAATATTTTTTTAATCGTCCTTGATCTGCTCCCGAGTAGAGAGGAGACATGGATTTCTCCCGTTGTTTTGATGCAGAGGAGAAGCTTTCTGAAGTGAACTATCCACTTTAACTGTTTGTTCTTTAGAGGAAACTGTGGAGTAGAAACACGAGATGAAGAGGACATGATGCCAGCAGCCTCAGTGAGGTCGGTCCCATCCTGTCCTCCAGCTTGCTCTCACAGCAGGAAGGAGGTACAGCTGCTCCACAGAGGTCTCCAGCAGCACTGGATGAGTATTTTCTTATAGTCTCAAGTATTCTCTTTACTGACATAATCCAGAGATCTTTTTTCTTTCCTTTCACAGATCTCAAGGGTAAGCAAGGAGAAGAGCTGTCAGCAGACCTTGAGAAGGAGCAGAGGAGGTTTTGGAATGATGTTCCCTCTGAGCCCCATGGATTCCCTGTCCAATGCATCCCCCCTGTCTTGGAAGACGCTAGTCCAAGAAGCACCAGTAGTTTTCAGCCAATTAGAGCTGAGACAACCCCCTCAAAATATTTAATATTTAGGCATAAGTCGGTGAGCTAAATTCCATTCCAAGAAATCCCATTTACAATTCTGTACCTTTTATCTTAAGCGCTGTAGCAAACTGCACTGCTGTCCAGACATGAGGCAAACTTTAATGCCAGAATTAATGCCAAGTCACTCAATACATCTTTAAAATTAACTCATTATCATAACACTGGAAAATAGAACATTGATCCATACACACAGCAATCCGAAAGGTCCAATATTATGGTCTTCTTCAGACAATTTACTGACAGTTGTCACTATAAATTTATAAAACAAAGCACCCCAGAATGCTTTAATTTTCAGAAGGGATAAAATTACTTACAATGAAAACACATGCAGTTTAGTCAGAAAAAATATTATGAAATACTTCTTTTCTCAAATATAGAATTCTACATCTGTCTTCCTATTATGCTTGTACATTTATGTGGAGAGAATGGTCTTGACTGTAAATATGCACCCATTAAAAATCTATATTTAATCTTGTCCCTAGTTTGGGGGAAAGCAGGGTGTGCACTACAACATACATAAGTATAGTATAGATCATGAGGCAAGTATTATTTCTCCACCTTTTTGATTGTCCTGAAGTGTGTACTATTTTCTCCATCTGTTTGCTCTCAAGGAGGCTGCACTATTTTCACTTGCAGTTTGCTAAACATACCCATCCAGCAACACAATATCAGGTATTCATAAATCATCACATTTCAGATAACTAATTGACAGCAATCAGCCCCCCAGAGGAGTCTCCTTGTAGATTCAACAGCTCTTTAGAATGAAGGGCTCTCTAACTTGAAGCTAAAATCCGCTTAAGCTTTGAAGCAGGACTTGAAGGTCAACAAATTTAGGCTTCATCAGACCAACATGGAAACAGATTTCATGGTAAAAGCTTCTTTATTGTATACATGCATCTCGGCTTTGCTTGGCTGGGAAGGTACTAGACATGACGAGCAAGGGACTTAAATTACCCAAACCCAAGCAAGATGCACTTCATCATTCAAACTCTAGAAGTAGAGGGCTTGTGTGGTTCAAGTGAAAGCCGTAAATCAATGAGAGCTGAAAGATGTGCTCCCCCTGCTGTCAACAGGCAGCTATGGGCTGCACTTGCCACAGCTCCCGATCATTTCAGCAGAAGTAAAGCCCTGGAGAAGCCATGGAGAACACTCCACTGGATATGTTAGAAACAGCTGTTTGAGCTGGATGTCTGCTGGAAGAGACATATGTAGTGCAGATGGTAGGGAAACTGTAAAATATGTTCACTTTTATATTAATTGTTTTTTGCATCCCAAGGTGGGGTAAAAAGAATAAATTACATTGGTAAGTGCATTGAACAAATTCCAATCCACTCCATTTGCATTCATAACTTTGACACACTCAGTTTTCAAATTCGTTTTGTTTCTTTCTATACGCCATACATTTCAAAATAAAGTAAGACTTTTAGAATGAAACACAATTTGTTTATCAAAGGTATTACTTGAGATCTGAAATGCCTAAATTTCTAGGGATGGAGAACCTACTAGAGTCCCCTGAATATTGTCATAAAGATTAATCGTAAATCCTGGAATGCTTAGCTTAAACTTCCAATAGTTTTCCTAGCTACACACAGCCTAGACTGACAGTCCGTTATTTAAAAGTTCCCTTCTCCAGATAGATGCATGCAGACTCTAAGTTTAGCCCTTGATCTTTACTTTACTAAGAAGAAAACAACAGCTCAATTAGCTCTCTGTCTCTGCACTTGAGGGCATGTTTCCAATCCTTTCATCGCTCAGTGGTACATATCTGATCCCATTCCAATTTATCAGCATCCTTCTTGGGCAGTAGCCAACAGAAAGGGACATAGAACTGAATTAGTGGAATAAACT
This sequence comes from Agapornis roseicollis, assembly GCA_002631895.1. Classification (NCBI taxonomy): domain Eukaryota; kingdom Metazoa; phylum Chordata; class Aves; order Psittaciformes; family Psittacidae; genus Agapornis; species Agapornis roseicollis. The sequence continues at coordinate 302,802 of NDXB01002573.1, forward strand.
GCTAGTAATTAAAATGCCTTCTTTTGCTTTTATTGAAGAAACCAGTATCTGTTTTGGCTATGGTACCTTCAAGACACCATGTGTTCAGCCATCATCTGTTGTGATCACAACATATTTTTTGGTTACTACACCCAAGACAGACTCTCCAGGTGACTTATACTGAATTTAAGTAAATTTCAACATTAATTTATGCCCTAGTAAATGAGTCAGTGAGTTAATTTAAGGAATTAATTTAAACTGGAAGGAGAGGGAAGATGAGCCAGTAAAGGAGACCAGCACAGCCATAAGGGTAAGCCTCAAACCTGAAAGATGTGGATTCAGGTCCCTACTTTCCACGCATTCATTTTCTGACGTTGAACAAGTCAGATTAGCTTCCTGTTTCTTACTTCTCTACCCATGTAATGCAGATGATAATATTCCTCGTAGCACTGGGGGAGCTGGGAGGATAAATAGATTAGAAAGACGAGCCAGATCAGAGCTTTATTTCCATTTACAATGTATAAATGTATATGAACACACTTTCACTCTTCTGGCCAAGCATAAAATGAAACATTTAGAAGGTAAGATCCAAGGAATTTCATTAAGAATCCATCGCAAATTGCAAATGACACCTCATGTACTGGAATGTGAATTGTGAGCTGGGTGTTGCAGAAGTGTAAAATTATTCCATAAATTATCTATAACAAAGTCAAAAAATGTATCAGTCAAAAAATGTATCAGTAAAGCCATAGTTTATTTTTAGTTCCTCAAACTCTGCACAGCAACATGTAGAATATAGAAATAATTATTTCACTGTAACATAATTAAAAAAAAATAAGAAAGGCAACATTAAAAGTATAAAGTAATAGGAATTTCATTTATGAAATTGTGAAATTTCTGCCTGATGATGTCTTGGAAAGCATACTACCTAATGTTATATTAATCAACCTTTTCTCTCAAGCAGAGAGATTATGTGATTCTGTCTATTTTCACATTTTAATACTCATCTGAAGATTTCCATCATGTTTCAAGAGACAGGATAGATGCACGCATGGTACCTCATATATCCTCCATAAATTTGGGACAAAGTTGATTCTGCTGAATTTTATGCTCAGATAAAGTTCAGCTTAAGAGTCTAGAAAGTAGGTTAGAGAGAAAGGTAGATGATTAGTAGAATTGTTCTTTCCCTTCAGTTCTTTGCCAGCTGTAGAATGCAACTTGGGCTTTCAGCCTTGACTTGTTTGTTTAAAGGGTTGCTCTGCTGTATCCCTGTGCACATTCCTTTCCTGGCCTAGGTACCACCACTGGCTATCAACAAGCATCTTTGGCTGCCATGATGCACCTTATATGCTGTTGGAAATGGGGCTTGCAAAAAGGCAAAGGCAATCGCAGTACCCTCAGGAGAAAACCCGGTGCAGAAGAGATGGTACTGAGTGCTTCTATGCCTGTAGACACATTTCCATTGTCTTTAAATTATCATGATCTTCTTGTTAAGTAATTAGCCAGCTGAGCATGAAATCCATGATTTGAAGTCCTTTGAAAGTATATTTAAACAGGAATATAGTACTATGCCAGCATTACACTAATTAAATGAGGTAATTAATGGGTTTTCAATAATAAGTGATTCAATCTATTAATTAATATGGGCCCGTCTGCATAAACTCCCTTGGGATATGAATGAGTGTGATTTTCCAAAAGCTGTTGTAGTCCAATAGGTCACTCCTATTTATTCAAAATAATACAAGATGCCATGACTTCATAGAAAATCACAAACAATTTAATTAAATTAATAGCAAATATCACCTAAATACTTACATAGAAATTTCCACCAATACAGAAGAATATGAACTTAATTAACATCACAAGGAATAGGTTGAATATCATCGTACGTCTAAAATTTCATGTTCTACTATTTCTGAATCACTACAATAATGTTATTTAAAAGTATTTGTGTGTTTGCAGATATTCATCTCCAATTTTCTTCAGTCCTAAGAAATAAGAGTATGACATTTTCCCACATTAAGATAAACTGAGTATGTTAGTCAAGTACTGCACTTTTTGCACTTCACTGTTTATAATATTAATAGCTATGCTTTAAGAAGTGTACTATTGAACTGTCAAGAGTGATTTGTTACCAGGTGTTAGCATAATTTGCTAGCTGTCATATTTTAATCATTTTTATTTGCCTAAAATCTGACACTTATCTTTAGAGGAAAATCAAGATATATAGCAGAACTCATCTGATGCTACAGTACCTAAGGGGAAAAAGGTCTGTGCATCCTAGAACTGATATTTTTATGTTCAGATAGAGAACAGATTCTGAAGTCCACTTGTATTCATAATTCACCCTGAATTGCTACTGTTCTCCACAAAAGCTTTTTTCATTTAAGTAGTTCAAGCAGATGCTGCAGGAGCTCATTCAAGTATATATATACTCATGTGAGTAGCTCCTGAAAGATTTGTCAGCTGGCTTGGCCGAGTAAAAGGTACTCATCATATGAATAAGAGCACAAAGAAGACATATAAACTAAGATCTTGCATACAGTTAACATTGTTCTTAAATGCAACGAATTCAAGGCTACTTGGTTGTTTTAAGCTCACATCTGAGGGACTAGCATGTTTAAGAGCCTGCAAGATTATAGGGTGAAGCTGTAACTAGCCTACTAGCAATATCTGAACAACGAGAAGTAAACAGATGAGAATACAGAAGCTTCTTGTATTTTCTCAGTAGAATTTAGATTTACTTGCACTTCAGAAAAAAGGTTAGTAAACATATTTTGATATTAGCAACACACTTGATTTTTTTAATGAAAATTCATATTTTAATCGTTTACCCTAGTTGTTTTGGATAGAAATATTAACTTCTGTTGTGTGGATTAAAAGGTGATTGATTACATGCAATGATAAAGACTTTTTATTAAGCTGCAGAGTTTTATGAGCTTCAGCAGCAACTCATTGAATCTGATTTTATTACCTAACAGTTTCAACCTAAAAAAATAAGAATCAATAATATGAAAATGCAGATGTGTTTCTGCAGCAAAAAATGGCTGTAAAATTTGGGGCTGCAAATGGAGAAACATCACAAAAGTGGTAAGAAGATTTTCTCTCTTGCATGATTAAATTTAGAACATAATCAAACAAAAACCTGGACTCATTAGGATACACTGATTCATAAAGAAGGTGGAAGTATATGCAGATGAAAATAGAAAAGCATGTGGATAGCTACAGAATAGGGAACAGAAAGGAGATCTCATCATTTGAGAGTCTTAAATTCAGTGAAAAGGGGGAAATTAGAAAGAAACATAACGATAAGGGAAAACTTCCTCAGTGTAAGATAGTAGTTGGTTGGACTACATCTTTGGGGACTTTTAAACCCAGTCCCTTTGCTTTTGGACCATGGTCTCAGTTTTTTGTATTTGCACATGGGCCAACAGAATGAGCCTTTGAATATGACTTCCATTGTTTGCTGTAACTAAACTAAGGCGATACAACAAAATCATAAAAATTTACTTCAGAAGGCTTTGGAATCTCTTCTAAACATTATTACTGGACCCTAAAATAATCCCTGTAGTTTGTGTTGCTGCTCAAAGACTAATTTCAAAAAGGCACGTGAAGGCATCAGCACACGTTGAAGGACAATCCTCCCAGTTCGTCCAAAAAAAGAATGATCTTTCATTCTTGAAAACATTTGTCTTATTTCTAGTGTGAATCTATCTGGCATCACCTTCCACTTCTTGGTTATTCTGATGTCTTTTCCATTAAGTAACTGTTCCATATCCAGTACAATCCTCCCCTGCGAGGGCTGGCTGGCAGATGAGGGCTTCTCAGGCATCATCTCTGGGAGTAGGATTGTTCTCTATGATATATGGAGCAAAAAGTCCTAGTGGGCTCTGCCTGAGCTGCCCATGAAAGTCCTTCAATGATATTCTCTTTTAATGGAGTCCTCTTTTAACAGGAAACTAAAGAAAGCAAACCCTTGATTTGCCATGGGGAGACATTTTCCTGCCTGAAAAATGGTTTTTTTTCCAAATTCTTTTCACCAGAACCAGTATATCTCATGAGAGCCTGGCACAGATTTACATCCTCTGTGTACTCGTCGGTGTCTGTCAGGAACATGCAACCCTTTCACTGGTGCATCCTTTCAGAGCTGTTGTTCCTGTGCTGTGTCAAAAGCGAAATCATTTTCACTGGGATAATTTCCAAGGTAACAACCTAAATTTAGCATATATGGCCTCAATTTCTAAACATATCTTTGAATCTGACTGTATTAAATATTCTTATTTTGAAGGAAGAAGGCTAGTGAGAGATCCAGAATGCTCTTTATTATTTCCCTGGTCTCATAATTATTTACCTGCACATCAATCTTCATGTCATCTGAAACTTTTACAAGCTAATCATTAGTGAAAATTATTAATAGCAGTAAGTAGCTACCAGCAGAATACCAGCACTGCACTTAATTATGACTTCCCTCTGATGACTATGTTTCAGATCCATTAGCTTGCCCATTTTTAATAGATTCAACCTCTCTTTTATTGTTATTGAATAATTCTCGGTTTTAATCAAAATAATCCCAGGGCTGAGTCAAACACTATACAAAAGTCAGAGCATGTAAGAGCTGCACACAACCATGCTTGTAATGTTATCAGAGGTACAAAATCCAGTTTGTTTGTTTGACACGACCTGTTTCATAAAATCATGTGGAATGACAATCATATTCCCATCTTTCATTCTTCATCACTTGAATCTTTTATCAGCTTTCAATCCATTATTTGCCCAGGACTAGAGGTCAGGCTAAATGACTCAGAGGTACCAAGGTTGTGCGGGCTCCATATCTGGAGAACTGACACATTAATCCTCTTCTACTCTATTAGAATTTCTCTAGTATTCTATGATGTGCTGCAAATAAATGTTCTGCTAAGATAACCTCAACTGGCCTCAGATGTCACCCTCTGGACATGAGGGCTGTCAATTTTAGAATATTTGTATTTATATGGGTTAACATCTTCGATAGATACTAGATGACTCCTAAATACGTCATCCTCATATTTCTTTTGAAAGTAGGAGTCATGAATATTCAGGAAGCAGTTCTCCTTTCTCTGCATTTTTGTTAACAACCTTATCATCTCTGCTGTAAAGTAATAAACCCAGAACACTGCCAAAATTTCTTTTGTACAAAAAGAAAAATTATAAAATTCCATCATATTTTCCACAAATGTCATGAGTGCACTTATTCTGAGAATTTTAGCCTTTATTTAAGTTTCCTATACATCTAAAGTCCACTTTCTTATGCTTATATACTGTTTTTTTACATTTAATCACTGATTTCATGTTGTAACGTTTTTATTTCTACTAGTATAATGTTCTCCCACCATAATAATCTTTCTATTTGCGAATTACAGTATTTTGAAGAAGTTGCAATATCTGACATGGGTCACCTTGAGAGGAAGACCTGGAAAAAAAATCAGTCTCTGGAGGCTGGAGAAAACTGAAGGGAGACATGGAGACAGTTTTCATGTTAGGGAAAGGACCGATGTCTTCTCCATGTCTACCACCACATGTCTACGCATATGGAATAATTAGCTTAAGCTGACAGGAAGATTTGGGTAAGACACAAGGAAAATTTTTCTCAGGGTAAAACCAATTAACCACGGAAGGAGCATACAGAGCTTTTGAAACCTTGAGAGCTGGATTGTCCTGGAATAGATTCTATAACAAAAGCTACCAGTAGTGGTGAGGCGGGGAAAAGTGACTAAATTAGATGACCTCTGAAGATGAACCCAAAGTCGCTTTCAGCCCAATTTTACGTGATTTCATGTTTCACCCTGAAGAGGTTGTTTTTCTCGACCAGAGCCTCTTGGAAACCAAAGAGGGAAAATTATTTGAAGGTTCAGGGATATTTATTGCCAGCTACAACAACAACAACAACAAAAAAAGGCGTCATAAAAAGTTAGTGAGTATATTAAATATGTCATTATATTTATTATAACAATTAAAACAGCAAAAGCTTAATAACTAATGAACCTGGATAGAACTTTGCTTTCAATAAATTTGGTGATAAAGAATTAATTTTGATGACAGCATTTATCATGGGCTACCTATTACTGTTGTAGCTATTTGCTGTGCTTAATAAACAATGATAAATATATCTGTTTGCAGGAGGGTAGCTTAAAAGTGTGTTGTGTAATCTTGAGAAATTGTAGCCAAGACTAATTAAATGATTCTAATTAAAATTGTATAGATAGGAAGGAAATTAATGGCTTCATTTTTACTATTTGTTTATTCCATTGTCAAGTGTACTGGATATAATTGTAGTGCAAAGAAGAAATCATCAAAATTATTTTTTACTCTGTTGATTCCCTGTTCCATCAATTTGTTGCATTGGCTTCATTTTCTCTATCTTTAGAGAGAAACAATGTTGGCAAAATGTAAAACCTCAACAAAATTATTTTCTTGTTTGGAGCTGTTAGATGGAGAATATATTTATTGAACAAAATAAAGGTTAAGCTTCAATTAAGCATTCTAAATATATTTAATGAGCTATTGAAAAGCCATAATGTCTCAACCCACATGGTTCACCGAAAGCTATGAACAAAATAAATTATAATAGAAGCAGAAAGGAGTACTCATACAGTATGCCTGTAACATGTGACTTAAAAAGGAGTGCGGTATTACTCCTACCATCATGTGCAATTTAGATCAACTAAGGTAAAAATATCTTTATTAATACTTTTCCTTTTCTTTTTTTTTTTTTTTTTATTTTAACTCCGAACAGACTCTCATGTGGAATAGCAGAAGAATACCCGAGTTTTTTCCAGGGTTAGGTTTACCTTGAGCTTGTTCAGCTGGGTCTCAGATACAGGGGACAAAGAAACAGGCTATACATGGTCTCTAGCTCACATCAACTGCTTCATACTCTATTTTTTGTGCCTGGAAAAATTTTGTCTGAGATGCATACAGGTAAGCTGTGGTTCTCCAAGTGGCATGGAGCAGTCTTTCTTCCCCTTATGCCTTCCCTTCCCCACCACAGAGGGAACACAGTAAGAGCTTTGGCCACCTAGGAGGCTGCTGATGGCTTGCCATCAGCATCCTGTGCTCCTCTGCATTGAGGAGGGATGGTCTCCACAGATTTCCTCTTGGGACACCCAGCACTGCTCAGGAAACTTCTAATTCATTTTAATGTATTTAAAGAGAGGCAGAATTGTTTGAGAATTTCATTTCAACTAAAAGATGTGGAAAGGAGAGATTCTGAAATTCATGAGCTTAAATGTGTTTATGTTTGCCTGGAATGTGCCCATGAAATTTGTTTCTTTGACATGTCAACATTTTCTACAGAAAGCAGATGTTCTTTGTGGGAATTTCTGATTAATCAAAAATGCAGTTTCCTTTTTTAGATTAGCTTCAGTCAAACGATTTTGACAACTGAGCCATAGCTGAATCCTTTATGCTGAAAATAAAATCTGTCTTTATGTTTTTGTCTAAATGTGCTTCAGCAATGCCATACACAAACTAACTCTTAGAGCCTTGATAAGTGGAAATACGTGGGAAATGAGAGTATATTTGAAAATTCTGCTATTAGAGACATTTTTTAGAGCTAGCTAGACTAATGGCTAATTTTCTGCCTAAATCAGAGAGATTAATCTATAGCTTTAAAATCAGAACAAAAAGAGTTCTACTGAAATGTAAGGTCTTGAGTAAAACAATTTTCTTCAGGGGTAGGAGACTAATCACCCTTCCCATTGAGTGTTTTTTCTTTTCCCCTACTTTTCTGCAACTCATAAATGCCACAGCACTCAATGCAAACCCCATTATTCCCTGTGTCCTGATGGTGTGGCAATGCAGTTATATTCACAAGGCTTCAGTCTGCTCCTGGGGGATGGGATAGCCACCTTGGGCTAGGGAGCTGCACAGAGACAAGGGAAATGGAAGAGTGAAATACTTCCTAAGGTAGCAGCTGAAACCCTCACTTGGTCTCATGGGCTTGCTACAACATGCTGTGAGATCATTTAATACATGCAACTATGGCCCTTGACCATGCCCTGCATTTCTTAATTACCTGGCAGTGCTGTTATAGCGGTTTATACTGAACATCCCAGAGCCTCTCCCTGCTATGTGCACGAGCTTAGGTCCTAAGTGTGGCCACCAGGCTGCAACTGTAGAGCAAAACATCTGAGGGGAGAACCTGATGTCTGCCCTGCACATGCTTTAGCGGTTTGTCTTTGCACCTTCGCTGGTTTGCCCCCACTGACTTAATCTTCCTTTGTTGCTAGAGTAGGCTGTCATGAGCTGTGCTCCTGTTGTGCATCATCCAGTCTGTTACTGTCCAGAGGGATCCTTCTTGTGTGCACAGTGATGCCCATGTGTGAGCTGGGTGATGAGCAGGAATGATCAGGGGATTGGCCTTGGACACACATTCCAGACCCCAACTGAAACGGTAATGTAGACAAACATGGAGCCCTGCATAGTCTCCACTTGCCTCCAGCTGCACCATTCATAAGCGGACTTATCATTAGTGTCATGTTGTACTGGTGCAATCACTGTGCTATCAGTAGCTGTAATGCTGTAAGGATATAAGTACAGCAAGTTCGGCAAAGATGGTATTTTTTATTAGATCAGCTGATATAGCTGACAGAAAAGCAGACAAGATCTTTATTCCCCATGAGAGACTTTTTGGATGTGAAGCAGATGTACTCTCTTTCCCATCAGGATATTCAGCATGCTTCCATAAGTTAGAGGCCCTCGATCTGGGTGGGTTGACAAAAAAAAATTACAAAAGAATAAATAAAATGCATAACAGATGACTGCAGAGGTGTGGAACAGCTCCTTCATAAAGCCAGAATTACCTTCTTTTTCTCTGTGATGCAATGCTCACATGCCAGTACCTCCCACATGTGCTGTGCAGGAATCTGCCAGGTGCAAAGTGAGCCACATACTCTTTGAGTAATTTGTTGAAGTGCCAATAGACAAAAAAATCCTCTGTAAGTGTCAAGACAAAGGCCATGGTTTTGTGTAACTAAATCCTGATCACAGGGGTAGAAAGGGGAATCTGAGTTATCTGAGAATCTGGTGATGTTGCCTGCTATTAAAATAATTGTGCTAAATAGCTTTCCACTGCCGAAAGAGTGCAAGTCTATACTACACACAGCCAAAAGCTGTTTTCTACAAGCTCTAAGGAATCATTGCTCAATAACAATGAGCTCTTACTCCTTGCTTGCTGGGAGTAGTTGTAATGAACTGCAGTAGTAGCAGCAGACAAATGTTATAAAGGGCCTTGAGAAGCAGTACAAAACTGTTACTGCAGGACCTTCCTAGTTTTGCTGAAGAATCTGCAGCAATCAATTTGCTTTATAAAACTTTACTCTCTTGTTCGAAAACTACCCAAAAGTAAAATGGAATTTCCTGGTTTATTTTTTCATGTTTTATTAATCCACTTGCTACTCACCATTCTTGAATCAATATTTCAAACCAGCTTCAGCTTGGGGATGGTTTGCAACTATCTGCTATGGATATTTCTTTAAGCATTTATTATTCATCCTTCAATGTTGAAAGTGGTTCTTTTGACACCTGGGTCAAATGGAAGCCTTAAAGAAGCCACAGACCACTATTTTCTTGATGCCAATCATGACAAACATCCTCATTTCTGAGTTGTGGTTGTAGGGGTCCAACAGACTGTTACGCTGTTAGGCTAGTGCAACTAAGAATAGTCTGTGCTTAGTATAAACCCAAATACAGCTATTTTGGAGCAAAGAAAGGACTCCATTTTCTGTAGATAGATCTGCATGAGGGTATCCTGTAAAGGAAAAGATATGTCTGGGATTTGGGAAATAAGTTCTGATGACACAGAATTGAAAGGCCAATATACTGTGGAATCACGTTCCTTTGACATGACTGGGAGCTTCTGAGACATTCATTGGAGTGCCAGCTTATTTTGAGAAGGAAACAAAGATGACTCAAAAGGAAAACTGGGTTTTCTTAAGATGTTACTTTTCCTGGCTTCTTTAAAAGCATCAGATGTAACTTTACTGGCTGCATGGCTGTCAAAAGAACAGCGGGGATCAGATAAAAGGAGAACAGTTGTTTTTAATTGTGTTATCCCCCTGCCCTTATTTCATAGCAATATGGCCCAGTGAAGTTTTCATTCTATGACTTTTTTCTCTGATGCTGGATGACAGAAAACAGTATATTATACATACAGTAATCTTTCAATTTTCTTATTGAGCAAGACAAAAATGAAAAGCAAAATATACAGAAATAGCAAGCTTTCTGTAATGACTCAAGTGCAGATCTGTATGCCATTTACTGCATCCTTGGTTATGTGTCTCTGTGGGGAGGGTCAGTTGTATAAGTAGGGGACAGTGTTGTGTAGAAAAGCAGGAAGCTGCCTGAGTATTAAATAAGAGGAAAATCAATGCAGTCCAAAGGTTGCCTCCAAGGAAACAAAACAACATTTATAAATACACATCTTGCTTCTTTTTGCCTACAAACTCTGCTCGTTCTGCTAAATCACACAGTAGGAGATGGTGGATTTAGCTCTGGAAGGCTCCCGTTTCCAGTGCCCCTCACTGCTCATTGCCATCCTAGCCAGAGGTCACTGCCTCTTCCTATCCTGGCCAAAATACTTATATGAACTCCACAGAACCTATTTTAAGCTGACTTGGCTAAAACAGTAGGTAGGAAATGGGTGATTGGACACCAGAACTGGTGGATCAGAGGGAGAAGGTGGGGTGGTGGGGCAGCAAAGGGGCCAGTAGCTCCCGCACAGGGGTGAGTAGCTATGGAGAAGAGCCCCTGGTCCCACGCAAAGAACATCTTCAGCCATCACACCCAACACAGGACTTACTGACAGGATGGTAGGGTTCCAGTTCATTAGGGATACAGGGGTCCCCATAGGTCACTCAATGGCTGTACCTATCATTCCTTTGCCCTTTAGACACCTCTCCAGCACTGGGGCTAACTGGATGATGTGATTTATTTTAGGCATTGTGACTGCGAGGCCTGGGCCATTGGAATGGCTGCAAGGACCACCTGCCTTCCAAAGTTCACAGTCAAGGGTTTGCATGAGTGCGTTCCTACAGACTTGCCAGGTGGGAATGAAATGTGATGGAAAGAAAGCAACCCAAAATCCATTTCTTTCTATCATTTTATTTTATTTGACTAGAGAACTGTCTGAATACAAATACAAGGACTCTGAAATCTTCATGGTTTAGCCTCAGAGTGAATTTACATTTTATTACATAAATCATATTTTTTTCCCTCTGTTTGATGACAATGGACAGTGAAAGTGAGTGAATAAAAAGATACTGACAAAACAAAGTACATAGATCATTAAAGCAGCCTCAATCCCGAAGCTCAGAACGGGCCTCTATTTGTATGCAGCTCAGAGGTTACACAAATTTTCATAAGCATTTTTAATACAAGATGACATATCACCTAATTACATAATTACATGATGCTTTGTAATGGCTCAGTGATTTGGGGGAGATAAAAACTTCTCTGGCAAGCTCTGTGTGATCATAAGCTCTAAAACTCCAGAGGGGATTGCCAGGTTCTATATATGGTTTTGTCAGTTTCTTAATTTGATATTTCCCTGAAATCATTAGTGTGTTATGGGCTATAAAGGAGGAAAACCACTTTTTTTTCCTTTTTTTTTCTTTTTTTTTTTTTTTTTTTTTAA
>NDXB01002573.1:314583-328112 GCA_002631895.1 Agapornis roseicollis
TTTTTTTTTTTTTTTTCTTTCAGATGCAGCCATCTAAAATAGGCTGCCAAAATAAAATTAGTTAAATTTCATATAAAAGGCTATATTCATCTTTTTCTTTGGGTAAATAGTTCCAGGACTGTAAAAGTGTTAGTCCAGAACGGAAAAGCTATACTAGATGCAACAAAGTCCATCAGAAGCAGAAATTCTGGATAAGGTTACAATACAATTTAGCATTTAATCTTTTTAGGTAGGGGTAAATGCAGCTTAGAATGAGTTAGATCACATCGTAACTTATGGCTTTCTTGCTAAACTATTGACTTGTGTGTGTAACTGCTACAGAGACAGGGACATTGCTTGTGTAAGCCCACAAATGCTAGCAGAAGCAAAATCTGTATAATTCAAGTATGGACGAGTCTCTTCTGTGACCTTTAACAGTGTAATAATGCTGCTTTTCCTATATCACACTGTCATGTAGTACACCTCTGCAAACAGCTGCTGTTTTATAGCCCTAAAGATGCTTGAAGATGAGCTTCATATACCCTATGATTCTCCTGAGTGATTATCTCTTACATGGCACAGTGCCTTAAAATCAATCCATTTGAACAAATACATATTTGCGTTACATGAGCATCAGTCCCCTTATTTAACACGACAGTGCATAGAAACAGGATGAGAAGCACCTTGGAAAATTAAGCTCTGTGTTCCCTCTAAGAAGGTATTCACTGGAACTCCCTGTTACCCCACAGGGGCTGCAGCCAGCACTGCCTGTGGCGTGCCCATCGTGTTCTCATAGTCCTGCACAAGTGGTGAAATAAATTCATAGGTATAGTTGAACTATCTATGCAGAAGACAGTTGTCTGCTCTGATAGATTAATTAGCACTGAAATTAATGGGTTATTTTGGGGTGGGAGAAGAGGAGGGATCTGCTTAATGGATTAATAGTACTGAGCTGTATACTTCATTGGATACTTAGACAGCTCGTTAGTCTATGAGAGATTAGTTTTCTGGTGGGTGTGCCACAGAACCCTTGCTAAAACTGCACCCATGTTTTCTCTCGGTCTTCAACACAGATCTTGGAGCAAGTTGCTAGAACATACAATACCCTGAGCGTGAGAACTGCTAACATCAGAGAGACCATAACATCCAGGACACATTTAACCTCGCCTCTGAGCCTGGCCAGCACTAGGCCTTTTAGAGAAATAAAAGTGAGCTATTGGGAGGAGTTAGATATTGCTTTGTAACCCAGATGCATTTCTGTATGTATGCACTAAACACAAGGCAGTGAGTAGGCAGCAACTACAATTATTTCTCCAACACCTGATACAAAGTATTTCTGGGTTGTGATTAAATAAGCAGGTCTGTAAAGGTGTCTGTTAAATTGAGTTGCCTTCTGTTCAGCTGCAGAGCCTTCACATCTCCTCAGGAAAGCTGAATTTTACTGACAAGTGCATGTCACACTTCCATATCTCGCATTTATTCTCCATTAATCTGCATTTCCTTTAGCAATTTAAAAGGAAGTTACGCAGAGCTACATGGTGTCCTGATTAACACCTGAGTACAGAAGCATTTTTGGCATGCTTGGTTATTAATAGAACAAGTGTAGTTAATTCCATTGGTTGAATTGTCCCTGTCACTGATTAAAGACTAAATGTACTCCTTGTATTTTCAAGATCTTCCTATATTATCTGAAGAGATATCAGAGAATAAGAGATTCCCATACTATCTGAAAGGATTTTTTATGATAAAGACAACTGTTTGTAGAGAGAACATTTGATACCTTATTATAGAGTGCAAACAAATACCATCAAATATTAAACAATTTTAGTCTTGTCTTTTGTTGCAGTCATAGCAATGTGTGACTGATGCAGCTCAGTGTGATAAAGAGTGCTTTCTGAAAGACTGAATACAGTGCTGCTTCTACAACTGAATTTAATCAAACTGCATTTAAAACAACGCAGTGCCAGTCATGAAAATATCTGTAAAATGTAGGAATAAAGTATTCTATATGATGCATTTATGCTACAACAACCTCTTTATGCAGCTTCCCTCCTTAATAGTTCAGTATATATTAACACTATCACCTCCCTTTGAATTTTGAATCTCAGGAAAAAAAGCAGATAAGGTACACACAGTACTGCTGTTCCTTTAAATTGTTTTCATTCACATTTTCAACAATTGCCGTTACTATTCAATGGCCTTTATACAGCCCTGACAAAGTTAAGTACTTGTATTCTTAGAGGTGCAAAGAAATCAAAGTAGAAATAGCAAAAAACTAAGTAAAGAGCATATAAGCCTGTGACACAGGGCACCGGCTCTATGGAAAAAAACACTATCTACCAAATAACTTGATACAAAATGGGAAATACACTGCATGAAGGAAAATGCAGGCCAAAGCTAACACAATTGCATTGAAAGCACAGAAACAATCAAAAGAGAAAGGTGTCATTGACACAGCGTACAAGATACATGTGATCCTTGAGTCAATGTGTATGGAGAGAAGAAAATGCAACCTCAGTGGTATTCTTGCTAAATTTGATGTAAACATTTCACCAGATGGACAATGAGCCACTGCCATTCAGCAGCAAGACCTACATTTTCAGTGATTACTTATAAATCTGCTGAGAAGCCACCATTTGAAATGCTTTATCATTTCCCTCACTTCATCCCTTTCAAATTATAGTCTTGCACAGCAATTATCACTGCATCACTATATATCTTGGCTGCTTCATAATGGCTGGGGTAATAATTTCATTGATCAGGTGGCCACCATCCATGGTCTCTATGTAGGCAGATCTCTTCCAAGAATATGCCATAACCTCTTATACTCAAACTCCAATGGGAATATACCTAATTTTCCACTTCTGAGGAACTGCTTATCTGGTGATGGATCCTCACAGCTGCAATTCCTTTGGGAATCCAGCATGATGTCTGGCACAACTCCCAGCAAAAGCGTAGTGAAGAAGGTCCTGTATTTAGGGCACATGGTGTGACTTGTCTCCCTGATATGGGACATGCAATAGAAGAGGTTTTCCTCTGGTTTATACCAGCAGCAAGTCGTAGTCTTTTCCTCCCTTCTGTACATTTCATTGCCTGGTGGGTGGGGAGAATAAATCTATTTTTCTGGCCAGCTCCTGGCTACTCCTATGCACATGCTTTGAGAAACTCACACCCAGAGGCGGTTGAAGTCCCTATATCAAAACCAGCTATCAGGTCCTTTGAGTGGTCCAAAGCATGAATACTTAATGCACATCAATGTGCAGGAACTGCTATTAGTCAGAATGAAATCTAAGCCTTCCCTTTCTCCTCAAAGGGATGCCCTTTGTGCATTTCTGTGCCACCTTGATGATTTTGGTGCCTCAGCAGCAGGTGGTGTTATGGGATCCACGTGACAGCAAAGAAACTCAAAATAAATGTCAAAAGCTTCACAGAGAATGACTCAGAGCAGGAGAGTTGGAGGAAGTGGGTGGAGAATTACCAAGTTTCCACACATTTATCAGGCTTAGTCATAATCTAGCTGCTGAGAAGCTAAGCCATGGCAAAAACTGGAAAAAGCTGTAGGCATGTGAAGTGCCTCTCCAGGTGCCTCAGCAAACTGAAAAGAAATCAGCAGTTCTGAAGCACAGGTGCAGACAGCAGCAGGACAGGGGCTTCTGTGTCTGCTAGATTAAGAAAGTTAATCTCATCACGGATCTACCCAGGGATAAACGGAAGGAGGAAAACTTCACCCACTTTAGGCTTCACCTGAGGACAGGGAGTAAGCAATGCTTTGGCTTGTTATGACACAAGGCAGTGTTGCATTTTGGTTTCAGCAGTAGCAAATGCAGGCAAGCTGGAATCCACAAACATCCCAGTGGAAAATTAAATTCTTACAGAAACTGCATTTCACGGTGAAGAAAGCTTTTCAGTGAAAAAAACCCCAACCAAGTAAACAAAACCCCCTTTTCTCAGTGTATGGGTTGGTCCTTTGAGAATGCTTCCATTGGAAAAAACTTCCACCAGTTTCTGAATGGTTTTGATCTTTGGTTGTAGAAAGACCTTGTAGTGGAGTTTCAAGTCAGGCTTGTTTGCATTTTCATTTATACACACATGCACCCCCCCATAGATCAGGTCTTACTGCATGATTTCAATTTCATGTAACTGATGACAGAGTACTATATACAATGCAGAGGTTTATTTGAAAAAATCTAAAAGCCATCAAGATACCGCAAAAGGACAGCAAGCTACGTTTTGCTTTTTATTGGCCATCTGCCATCCCTGGGATGGTAGTCAATAATGATCTGTCAAACAATTAACACAGCTAATAAATAATCACAAAGAAACCTAATTTGCCAACCACTAGTAGCCACCAGTTGGAAATTAATGTACTGTAGCTATTCAGTACCACACCTGACATCCAACCAGATGGAAAGGAAACATGATATAGCGGATGATGATTAATAAGGAAAACTGCACACAGAGTTAACAAGTATTAACATGAAAACCCCCTTTCTGCCAGGTACAGGGATGTGACTATTACAGGTGACATATTGCCTTGCAAAGGAAATAATGCTACAAGAACTGCTGAGATGCCACATAAAGCCAGCGCTCTCCATATGTCTCTCCTATCCATGGTGAAGTCTGGAAATATTCTGGGTTTTCTGCTGACACTGAAATTTTCAATTTCATCCTTTCAGCAAAGAGGAGGAGGGTGCAGAATATTAGTGAAGTGTATGGAGTCTGTGATCAGAGCTTCTCAAGTCCTGCAGAACTCTCCTCAGATTGATGTTGAGGTCTGGAGGGGCTGTTTTAATAGCCTAGTCTGGCTTTGTGAGAAGCACGAGTTGAAGAACTGTACCCAGTATTTCTTTCATCAAGCCAATAACTTCTATTTAAGCTACAGCATGATGTGATGATTTGGTAAGTCAGTCCATGTATCATGAATTCCAGCTTGATTTTTGAAATCTCTGCTATAATGGCCTGAACCTTTGCATGTTCAACCTCATGCTGCCTGTTGGAGTCCAGCTGGGGAATGGCACACGTGTGCCTACCTGTGAAGAAGTCAGTTGTTAAAGGCATTGTGTGGAATAGACTTAATTTGAGGAGAACAAAAGAATAACGGAATTGCCCATATTGCCACTTTTCGCTAAGCTCTCTGCAGGGTTCGGAGAGGTGGGAGACCATAATTTCACCATATCCATGCAGAGATCAGCTATTAGTGTAGTGCCTTAAATTCATGAAGCCTGCAAAATTCGGAACAGATGCTCAGAAAGGAAGGGAAGCTGAAGCAGAAAAGAAAAACAGTGGGCTCTGGTTTTATAAAGAAAATATCTTCTTTAATGTTGGGATCAGACAAAACAGAGAAATTTTATGTAACACTACACCGGGAAAAAGAGTGCTCGTCTCTTTTCTGTTTATGAACCACTTAGGCTTCTCTTCAATTATCCAAATACATTAGTGAACACAGACAAAAAAATCAGTGGCAGATTCAGTCTCCATGAAATGCTTTTTAATTCCTGACTCTCTTTTCCTGCATTCAAACACAGGCAGCTGCAGCTCAGGGCTGAAAATATTCAATGCCTTTGAAATTCATGGAAATTGCAGAGAAATTCATGGGAACTGCTCCCTCCTGTGGAGCAGCTGCTGTGCAGAAACGGTTCTCCCACCGCCTGGGATCACAGCCATGGCTGCAGCCACCATACAGGGACCGAGGGCCACTTTTGTTACCATCTCTGCATGATGGCCAAGGAACCGTACTGCCATAGGCAGGTACAAAGCATCAGCTGCAGTTCTGCAAAGGACCATCACATCCAGGTAGAGATCTTGCCACAGCAGCAGCACCCAGCAACAGGCAGGTGGTAGAGAAAGGAAAGAAGAAAATGCCTGCCACTATTGCAGCAAAATGATTAATTCCACCACAACAATTATGAAAAATCATTGCATTTTCCAAGCCTGGATGGGAACAGAGCAGCTTACATCTCTCAGTGCCAGGGCTGATGTGGTCAGAGCAGTATGGGGCTGTGTATGCCTTATGCTCAGTTCTAAGGTTGGTTTTGCCTTGTGAAAGTCAGGACATACGTTGCTATAAAATGAAACCACCAAATTCCACAGAACAGTTTTGTGGCATTATTCTATTCCTATGAGAGCCACATCAGAGACAGGCATGAACACAATACATTCCCCAGTGGCACTGCTATCTTGCCCTCCTGTAGAGTCCAGTGAGGCCCCGTGTCATCTCTGATTGTGCTCATGGAAACACATCGTGGTGCAGGGAATGAAATACAAAAACCCTGATTAAGAGAAAAAAGATCAAAATCACAAATCCAGAGCATTTCCAGAGTTCAGACTCCCTTAATGAAGGGGTTGCCCAGTACAAGAACAGGCAACGGAAAGTGAAGCTGGACTGAGCTGGCCATGGCAGATGCTATATCACAGCATCCTCCACTTCTTGAGTTCCACTGTATTCCTAAGCACACTGCTGAGTGGTGCCAGAGCTGCCACATCAGCTTGCATGAGCTTAGTCCATGCGCTGGTCACTGAAGCGCTGGACTGATCTGTTCATCTCCTCCTCATCTGCAACTCCTGCTGCTGTGTCAGCCTCCCTACAAACACAGTCTCCCGCAGACATTTCACTTCATGTCTCACATCAGTGAACCTCCTCAGAGAAGTCTGTCGTGTGCTTATGCTTTTATTATTTCGTTCCTGTGCCTAGGGGAACTGGGTACCTGCCACTGCTGAGCAGTCTGGCAGGGAAAGCTGCTGAGAGTATTTCAGCTAATAAGGACCCACAAAATACAGATGTGCAAAAGGTCACCTTCCACCTCAACAGCCCATCCTATTTTATCATGTTATCATGATACTAAATGAGACTGGTTTGTGAGCGTAAATATTTCAGGGAGACTAACAAATATCACTGAACAGAAGGAAGTGGTCTAATCACATTAAATATGTCATTACTGGGGTTAACCTGGATTTCACAGGTGCCATTAAGACTCATATAAATAAGATTTCCTCACCCTATATCTTCTCCATGCATGAACAGGAGATCCTGTTCTGGGAGGTTCAAGTGTAAACTGGACAAGTTGAAAAGAAGGACAAGGAAAAAACAAAGGTACTGAGAGTTGAAGAAAGGTACTGTGGTTTTTAATCAGTTTTTAAGTTCTTCTTTCTACTTTCCCTCCCCTTTCTCCTTCCTTCCTGAGCTGCAGTTAATCAGCACCTTTGAGCATTCATTGCCTCCATTCAGAAACTCTATGGAAAAGTAGAAGTATATACAGAGAAAAATAATAAAAAGTAAAATAGATGATATTGGCATACCTGTCCCTGCCACATCATTTATAATGCATTCCTGCTCTTGTCAATCAAAAAATGCAAACTTAGAAAGATGTGCAAGAGGCAGAAGAGACGAGAACTTAATAAAAATATCTTCTCAAAAGCAATGAAGAGACCATCATGTCTATGTCCCACAAGCGAGCAAAATAGTCTGAACAGTTAAAAGAAAGCAAAGTAATTTAATCTGCAGGTTACCATGTCGGGGGTGGCTTAGCAGAAGAAGAAATGGGGGTGAACGCACATGTGTGTAGACACACACATAAGTGATTTTATAGTGGGAACTTTGACAGACCTCTGGGAGAGGCTGTGAAAGCAGATGCAGGGTTGAAAAAAATACTGAATGCTGACTAGGGAGGATTTCAATTATTTTGACACTTATGAGATGATTTCAGGGAGGATGCTCCTGGGAAAAGTCAAGAGCTGTCTCAGTACTCAAAATCTCAGACAAATGCCAGAAACAGGCCTCTTTTCAGTGCTGAAAGGAAACAAGACTCAGTTTCCAGACAACCTGAGTGAAGAGGTGGGTTACTTCATTACTGGCCATGAAGTTTTGGGATGGGACAGATCAAAAAAAACAGGTGAATGGGGACATTTCCATGAACTGAAATGGAGTAGCTCCTAAAGCACCCTTTCTTCCCCACTCGCACAATAATACATTATTGCTACTCGTTTGGCAGAGCTTTAACTAAAGAAATAATTTATCTTTGGGTTTCTTAAAATAAAATGATGCAAAACCACAAGCAGAGCTGAGTAGTGTATTGGATCTGCTAGCCTGAATGAAGAACAAGACATCCACTAATACGGAGAACAGTCAATGCAAGATACTTCTCTTAAGGGTGTGTGAAGCCATTGAAGATTTGGACCTTCTGGCTAGGATCTTCTGTAGAAATTAATAACTTAAAATGTAAACCTTAAACATTAGGTAAGAACAAAGTTTAGGTGGTCAAATATATGAATCCACTAAAGAAATGACTCCCTGAGGAATGGAAAGTAGGTAGCTGACCCTGTTATTAAAGAAATGTCCTAGATGCATGCTAGAAAATAAATAAATTAAAAAAATAGATCAGAAAAGAGCATCATTTTATAGAGAAAGTGACCAAAAGGGTTTTTTGAAGACCAAATAGAAGAAAAAGCAGAGGAAAAGTCTACAGAATTAAACACAGTCAACAAGATTTCAGGAAATAAAGGTCAGGCTTCAGTAAGTTTTGCAAATTCTTCAAAAGCATGAATTGCCCTGGGGGTTGCAAGGACCAAATGTTCAGGCTTTCATAAAGACATGACCAAAGGCTTATCCTCGGAGTATATCTCTAAAGTATGAAACCATAGAGTCAGAAAAATTTTAAGCAGATGCCATTTTATAGTGCTTTCCTCTAAACTGGGTGAAGAAGCAGTTACTGCCTTCAGCATAGTGACAAATGCCAAAAGACGTGGAAATAGGAAGCTGAACTCTCCAAAACTGAAACAAATACAGTAGCAAACAAATATCTGAGTTGTACATGGTGTGTTCTTCTAGACCTTAAAAGATCAGTGAGTTCTGTTTCTAATTACATTTGACAGGCTATGGATTTTGGCATAAATTTCAAATACCTATGGGCTCCTGTGGGCTCAGATCAAATGAACACAATGATCAATATTTATCATATATGAACTCAGAGCTGGATGGAAAAAGCTGTGATTTAATTACTTTGTTTTCTGTACTGGTCTGTGGCAAAACCAAATTCTAATCAAATAATGGCCTGAAACAAAATTGAATCATGTCAAACACATGGTCATCTTTAATTTTAAGTTTTCTTTACTCAGCTAGTCATTTCAAATTTCAAAAGGAGAGGCAATTACCCATTTAAAAATGAAACATTTTACTCGGAATAGGGAGCTGGATGTTTCAACAATTTCAAAGTGTTCCTTCCCAGAACAGGGAGACTTTTCCATGTCTTTTTGTCCCCTATAGAGATTTTTGATGAATTGGCACTTCTATATAAAACCAAAAAGTGTTGGCGAATTCTCAATCTGTTCCATAGAAAAAGAATCACGAAAGCCTCACGACACGGCTGGCAGTCATGGCATCCATTATTAGATCCCAGCCTTTGGCAGAGATTTCTAGACATATGTAAAAATACTTAGTTGAGAGGAGAATGATCAGCATGAAGAAAGACTAAACATAACATAACAGAAACCAGAACGGCAACTGCTGTACTTCAGGATGAAAATGGGTCTCTCACGAAGCAAGATACAGAAATACAGAGAATGATGATATCCGTCATTTTGCCTCATATGTGGGTGTGCTGCTGAGGGGTTTAACTGCCCACTCAATGGAGACCCATGGGATACAGGCCCATGGACCAGCACAGAGGTGGCTCAGCTAGTCCTCAAACCTCTAGCTGCTACATGCTCTTACTTTCAGGGTCACTATGCATTTATTAAAGCTTTTCCAAAAGTCATGGCATAACATTTTTCATGCCATGGGAAGCTACAAATAAGATGTGAGCATAGCAGGCAGTGGGAGGCAGACAGAAAAGATAACAATATGCAGACGGAGATGGTATTCCACCTGCTAAATGATCAGTGGAGGTCAACAATAGAAACATGACTTCTGAATGCTAAATAGTGTCTTTAAATGTTGAAATTCACAGATGGAAATACTAAGAGAGAAAATTTTACATACCAATCTGTTCCTTGAACAAGGACTAAAGAATTTTATTCATAATACAACAGATCATTGAAAAGTACGAAAACTTTTCTGTATCTAAAAGATATTTTTATTTATGTTTCAATTATTTCCAATGCTAATATTTTTCCTGGTACAAAGAACTGCAGAAAATATTTGGGAATCATTTTCAAGGCACTCACAGTTTAGGAAACATCAGTTCAAAAGTTCCCAGTGAGTGACCTCTTACCCTGGCTTTTTCTTAAGAGAAATAAAATAAAGTAAAGCTTGCAAAATAAAACTTGCCAGAAAAGTCCCTGGGAAGCAGAAACTGGTAAGAAAAGCACATAGATAAATGTAGCAGAGCACTCCAAGTATGTTGCTGCCTCCTTATTGAACTGAACTCCTCTGTGCCCTCTCTGGCCAGCACAGCCTCTGTGCCTTTGCCTCTGATAGATACTGAAGAGTGAGCAATTAAAGGGGAACCTATCTTCAGCACTCAGATGCAAGCCCCTGCTTGTAAATGGGCATATCATGTCCCATGTACTTCAGAGAGAACTGACAATCACTGGGTAGATGATGCAGATGAAAAGGAGGCAGCTTTTACTGACAGATGCTGAGCTCCTTCTTTGTTTAGTCCATGGCATGGGTACAAAGCCAACACAGGAGGAAATCTAATTAATAGGAAGCTAGGAAGAATATGAATGCCCACAGTTCCTGGTTTATGAGGGCCCATAAGCTACTGAACAACCTGCATAGCAAAAGCACAACTGGCAGATTTATCCCAGGCTGCCAAGCTCATATCAGAGCACAGACATGGCCAGGATTTCATGGTGACATTGGCCACACAACAGCTATTTACATATAAGCCTTTGGGGCTACATCAAGGTCCTTTTTGTTTTTCTATAGTTCTGGCTCTGGTTTTTGGAGCTCTTTCGTTTATGTCTAAAAGCTGCCTTTCTCCAAAAGCTCCTAGGAATGAAGCCAAACACCAGTCTCTGGTTAGTCTGGGGAACTCAGTGCACAGCATAGCCCTGACCCCTATGGATCTTTCCTTCCCCTGTGAGCATTTGGATTTCACAGCTCATCCCTTGGAGCTTTTCAAGCCTTTATGGGCAGGCAGATGTTAGCTTTCTCTTGATGTCACACACATTTCTAGGGGATGAGCTAGCAGCAAGGCTTACCAAGTTCTGCTGACAGCTATGGCTCTGCATGGGCTGCATGGAACCATCACCTGGAGCTGCACTCTCCTGGTGCTCTATAACTGCCATGAGCTGAACACTGCAGTAATCTATATATATGGAGATTTAATACATATATTACACTTCCCCCTTCAAAACTTCTCACAGGCACATAGTTTTGTTGTCTACAGAACAATCACAGACATTTTTTTACCAATATCTGTCTTTCAGATTAAGCTGGCAGCAGGCAGTTTTGCCACATTGTCCTAGAGATGACTAGCAGCAGATGGAAGGGGGCATAGAATCACCCTCATTTTCCATATGGCACCATCTACTTTTAGCTCCACA
The DNA here is from genome assembly GCA_002631895.1 of Agapornis roseicollis. Classification (NCBI taxonomy): domain Eukaryota; kingdom Metazoa; phylum Chordata; class Aves; order Psittaciformes; family Psittacidae; genus Agapornis; species Agapornis roseicollis. The sequence goes on from NDXB01002573.1 coordinate 326,047, forward strand.
ACTTCTTAGGAGGGTTTTAAGTCTCCTGGTCTGTGCTGTCTGCTCCCGTGTTGCTGTATCCCGAGACACTGCCCCCAGTGCCACAGTGCATCATGTACCGCATGCTGAACAGCTCAGAAACTTTCCAGACCTTCTATGGATATTTTTTTATGTGAAAATAAAAGCAGATGATGTATTGAAGACTGCTGTGCATACTGTATTTATGCAGCACATAAAAAGTTATGGGAATTTTTGCTAGCTTTGATAAAATATATTTGAATACATGTGATTGTGGTGCAGTGTAAGACAATAAGCCCCAAATAATCTCAAAGGGAGGTCCTTGAAGAAAAGCACTTTTTTGACTACCATAAATGCAGACCCTACTGTGTCAGAGCACCTCACAAGCAAAGAGCTCAGCCAATGTAGACATGTGGATTTCTGGTTAAATATTTACAAATATCCTCATGAAGTGTAAAGTTTGTAATAACATGGTGGGGGACACAGCTTGCATTTACTGAACTACAGTGGTCTAGCTCTATTTTACTATTGTAACCTTATTTATGTAACACTTATTTATGCCAGTGGGAGTGCGCTCATTTTAGCAGACTGTCAATGAGTACATATGCAAACCTATTGCTTATTTACTTCTGTGCAACTTATTTACTTATTCATAAACTTATTTGGAAAAGTAAGAAATATATCAATTCCTATTGATATATTTCTAATATTTCTACTGATTCCTGCTAGCTGAGGGCTCATCCTTATTAAAAGCAAAGAGTAAAAAATGTATACAAGCTTATATATTATTTTATGGTCCAATGGAAACATAGACCATGAAAACAGGGAACATAACAGAGAACATACAGAAACACACTGGTGGAAGTGACGTTTCTTCAGGAGCATTCCCAGTGATACTTAATTCTAAAGTAATTTACAATGCAGGACCTTGGAAGTGGAGAAAACAGCAATCTGATAACCATTAAATACATAAAGACTAGTTGTAACTGTTGAGATGTTTATGAACAGGTCTGTGTGATATGATTGATTGTAATAGGCACAGTCCTGCAAAGGGCTTCCCAGCTTAGTGACCTATATTACTATCTTCATTGATTATTTGTGGCTAGAATATGTTTAAAATCCCACCTTTTAAATGTTGATTAATATGGCATTTCACACATGTGCCACTTTTATAGTATTTCCATACAAGTAATTAACAGGCACAATTCTTCAAAGAAATGTATGTACAAAAATGCTTGCATGGGAGTAGAGAATATTGCACACCGTCTTTTGTCATTGTAATAATTGTTCCAAACGTTGAAAATACACTTTGATCCATGTAAAAAGCAGAACATTTATTAAGCCTAAATGGAAAGTTTGATTTGAATTTAAACATCCTTCTCAAGGCCCAATTTTCTTATGAAATTTGGGTTCAATATCTGTTTTTAGGTGGAGTTATTATTCTCTCATTGATTTAGTAGACTTTAAGGTTGAGTTTAGCTTAGATCTGTTCAAGCAACACTGTCCTCATTAAAAAAAGAAGAAGAAAAAAAAGGAAAAAACCCCACGCATTTTATCTTGATCTCTCTTAATGCAAAAGAGCTCTCTTAATGTGTTGTGTGCACATATTCAAGTGGCCATTTGCAGGCTTTCACTGTAGCATATTTCCCACTATTCAGTAAAGACCACGATATCTTTCCCTGACATATAAATTTCTCACTCAATCCTTCCCGCTATAAAAGTACAGCGGGGTGAGCTGCACCCATGAGCTGGGAAGAGGCAGCAAACACGGCATGCAGTGCAGGTATCCACAACTGTGTCCAAAAGAGCACTCCCCCTCCTTTGCCCAAGGTGACCCCTGACAGGTCTGTCACCTCCATAACATCGGAAGCTTCACAGAAGTGTGGTTTTGCAGAAAACGGCATGTCTCTATGTATTCTCCAACTCACAATCACCTTTTGTTAACATTCAATAAACCTCCTCTTTTCCCAAGCTTGTGTTTAATTTAGACACAAGTGTTAGGCTTGTCTAAAAGGAAGGGAAAAAAAAAAAAAAAAGAAAAAAAGTTTAAAAAAAAAAAAAAAAAAAAA
>NDXB01002573.1:335884-398369 GCA_002631895.1 Agapornis roseicollis
AAAAAAAAAAAAAAGGAAAGAAGTCTTTGTAATTTTAACCATTGTGATTGAATACACTGACTCAGTGCAGTACAGAAATGAGCGGAGCAGAGATGCCTGTTCATGTTACATTGTATAACCCCAGTGGTACGAACAGGCTCTGTTCAGCGCAATATGAATCACTTTGAAGAGTGTGCAGCCTTTGTGACAGCACTGTTCTTCCCTGCTGAGGTGGAAATAAAAAGCTGGTGGCCAAGAAACCTAGGGAGTGGTTCTTACACTCTTCCTTAGGGTCTCAGGGCAACATCGTGAAGGAAGCATCCTTGGCACATCTTTCTTTTGAGTGCAGAAGGCACTTGAGGATGAGAGGAGCTGTTGTCAGGTATCTCTGCAAGTTGTGTGTGATTCAAATAATGCCATGCTGTGTTGGCTGCACTGTCTGGTAAGGAGGTCACTAGTGTCCTCTCTTCAGCTCTACTGAATGCCGTGGAGAAGTCGGACATCTTTAGGTACTGCACTTCAATAGGCACCTTACTGAACTTATATAAAATGAAGGATTACTGAACAGTTTTATAGGTTGATTTAAATCTGAGTTACTCTGTGCAAGAGCAACAAGGGAACCAGAAGCTGCTTGTGGTTTTGGGAAGCACTTAACCAAACAGACTCTGAAACATGACTTTAGATCCCACAGCTTGGGTCTTTGTGGTAAACAGGGGTAGAACTAGAAGGAACCCCACTTTAACTACAGTCAGTTTTGATCCTGGAGGGAGCCACTGGTGATGGTCCACGTGGGACTGAAGGACAAAGCCACTATGCTTGTGCTGTAGGTCACTGGGAGACAGAGGCTTTGGACCAAAACTGTACACATAGCGTTCTGTCCTCTACAGGAGAGGTTTGCTGTGTGTGAAGAACTGCGCTGGGCATTCTCTACCAAAACAAAATTAAACTAGAATGCAGACCTTGTTGTGAGACATAGCTTTAAGAGGTGAACTTAGGTTTGAAAGTATTGGGCTTCTAATGGGGTTGACTTCACAATTGTATGAATATTAACTGCCACAGCCCTTTTAATCAGGAAACAAAATTTCATCATGTTAAAAAATTCTTCTTCAAGGGAGTCAGAACAATTTAGGAAACTAAGATGTTATAACAAATAAGTCCAAATGATGAAGCATGAATATTAGGCAAAGAAATACTTGCAATGAAGTCTACAATGCAAGTGATTTTTTCAAGACCTATTCTTTAAAAAATTAATAAAAGAATTGAAAAACCCTCTTCTTTGATGTACAAGCTCTATAGAAAAAAGTACTAAATAACACATTACTCACTGCAGATTGTTCATTCAGGTTAGCTTCTTGTACTTAATGGCTTCCTTGGAGCCAGCTCCATCTTTAAGCATTTCTTGTTTTCTACCTTCTCTAAAACAGGCATAATTTATAGTTTAAATCAAAGCTCAGTGTCCATCAATGCTCCATTTGAAAGGAGTAGATTTATGCTGCATTATATTTTTTACTGAAGTGTAAAAACATCTATCTATTAATTAATTAAATTTACTCATAATTCTTCACTTCTCACCTTGCTTTATTATCTGCATGTGGACTGAAAGAGGAAAGTTTTGCAGCTTGGAGCTGAAAGGATTTGGGATATGAATTTGGAAGCCTCTAGCCACAGTTGAATGTCATTAAACAAGAAATTTACCATCTCTAAATGTTTAATACAACAAAACCCTTTTATTTTCCCAGGAAAATATTTTTCTTTTTTCCCTCATTTATTCAATGGACTTTAGAATGTGTTTTAATGTAGATTAATATTCCTTCCATGTTCATTTCATGTCATACCAATGTTTGTTTTCTTTGCCGAAATACCTTCAGTACAAGTTGATTAGTATCAATCCAACTGTATTCTTGCAGTTATACAGACATTTATTAAATGGCAAAAATTAGATTATCAATTAAAAAATGATAGTGGGATTTAAAACAACCCCTCATAACCTCTGCAGCCCTTTACGCCTGTATTTTCAAATGAGTTTTTTAAAAAGACCTTTATAAAATCTTTCGTGAACAAACAATTCAGATAATATTTGTTGGCAGGAGAATTTGAGAGAAAGGAGGTATCTGATTCCTGACCCAGCTTTCATAAAATTGTCAGCTGGTCTAAACAACTAGCATAAAAATTAACTCTGTTCTCCAAGACAACTTCCAGATAGCAAACCAAACTGATTTCAAGTTGGGTGCATGAAAACTTATCTTTTCCTTTTCAGCTCATTCAACAGTAAGAGCTATATAGCTTCTAAAGAACAAAATGCTAGCTTTTCTCTTTCTCTTTTTGTAATACAAGTGAGGGGAAAAAAAAAATAAAGGATATGAGGAAAGAAGAAAAGGACTGAAGAGTATCAACAAAACATTGTCTCGGCGTCAGAGTGCTCACACTGCAAAGTTCAGCTTTACTGGTGGTCGGTAGCTGCATCTCCATTAGACAAATGATCTGTGGGAATTTGGTACTTACGTAGATCAAGTTCACATAGCTAATAGCTATAGTCAGTAGCCACTTTTGAAAAATGTTAGCCTTCCTGAGTCAAAGCAATGGCCCAATGATAGAAGACAGCCCAAAAAAGAGAAGTTAGACATGTATGAACCCATTTTGTTAACTGTAGCTTAACTAATTCTGGAACTGGTTTGTAAAGAGGTTGGCCCATAATAAGTCCAGAATCTTGACTATGTCAGGTAAACGCCATCCATTGGAAGACAAAGAGGTACAGGTGTTGGAGTGACACCTAAAGAACTGCTATTTCAATTTCTGGATGGATATGATGCATTGCAGTGTCTCCCTATCTCTAGGAGACTATGACTTCAGAATACTTGATAGCACCATTAAGCAGCTGTGTAGCACTTAAACCAAAACACAAAAACTCAGGCTGGAACAGTGGAATTAACCGAAGAGAATACAAATTAGCTAACAGATTTATTTCTCACACTGACATACTAAACAAATATTGATGGTTTCCTCTGGTGTAATACATCCTTATTCACTGCTTCACAACTCACTTGGAGCTTCATCATTTTCTCTTCACTGCTTCCAAATGGGTGATTTATCCCATACTTCTCGAAATATTAGTCTGTTTACAGTCTTCAGATAGCTAACAGATTGTGCATCATTGAAGTAACAATGTGGAGACTTGCAATGCTTGATTGTTGCGCTATTCACCTTTATTTTCTTTTTTTATGCATCAGAGTTTTAAAGAAGGGAATTAAAAGCAGACTGCATCAGCTTTGTAGTTACAAACATTTTGACTGTGGATATTTATAATGCCTTCTGAATAACTTCAACATCTCAAAATGCCTCCTACCTTTTGAAAATTATGGTTTCTTAGGTGTATAAATCAGAAAAAGACCACAGGTTTGCAAGCCACATAAAGAATGATGGGCCCCAAGTTGTAATCTGAAATGCAAACTCACACAATGTGGCACAGTGTAAAACCAAGTTGCAAGTTTCAAATGAACAGAACCCAATCCAAATGCAGTGAAGCCCAAACACTCCTCATGCTTGGTGTATGCACAATTCAAATAGCAGCAGCTCTTCCTCCTATCTTGAGCAGATACCCAAGCTCTACCTCCACCCTTCTCAAAGGCAAATACAAAGAGTAATCACTGTAGAAACACTGACTGAAACAGTTGTGTATGACTGATAAACATTATTTCTACCTCTTTTCTTTGCTCTCAGAATGAGAAATACTCTCATGCATTAAGCAGGTAATACTTTTCTTAATGAAATATCACAAACACTGAAAAGTGTAACAAGTGTCTTGGCAGAATCTGTAGATGGAATCTTTGCATATATAAATTGACAGAATTTCACTGTTACATTTCACAAAGTTAGGATCCTATCCATGAGAATTAAATACTTGCAGTCCATCTCTGGACTTGCATAATCCCACAGAAATGAAAACATTCCTAGCTAAGGTTCACAATCATTACAAAAGTATTCTGAAGATTTTGTCCTAATTCTGTTTTTTTTAAAAAAAAATATATATCTCATGATAGAATATTTTTAACATTTAAATAAACAAAATGCTAGAATGCTTTAAGTTTTCTGTGAAGATAGGGTAATGCGCAGGTAGCACAAGTCTCATGGATTTTGATTATTTGAGAGACTTTATTTCACCATTTCCATCGTTTCTGTGTAGAATTGCTTCCAGATTTATGGTTTAATTTCTTGACATTAACAGAGAATATAAATTAGAAGTTACTTTATAAAGTAAGCTCTACTGAGATTTAGGAGTTTGGAATCAAACTCTATACGATCAAAATACTCACAATTTGTTCTGTAGTACTTGAGTTTTACTAAATGACTTAAATGCTTAAAAAGTTTCTTTCGAAACTTAAGATATGAAATTGTGCCTAATTATGCTATTTTGTGCTGTATTCTAATACGTGTGTTAAGTTATTCTATGTAACATGTGAAATGAATCAAGGGCTGCCAGAAGGTGCAATTTGCTTTTGGGGCATTTTGGGAAGCAATATGTTAGAAAGTATAATTCACAGTTTGCTTTAAATGAGGGAAAAAACAGATATATCAATGGAAATGAAAACTACTTTGCCCAGATTATTGATTTTAGGAAAAGAAACATTTTAATTAAATCTTCCATTTGCAATTTAATCCTCCAAATCTGCATGAACAATCATTGGTATGAAATGAAATATACCCATAAGAGGCATGCAAATCACACTGCTTGCTAGTGTGGTACACTCATTTGCCTTCACTATTAAGGAAGAAAAGAACTGCTTATGGCAAGGGGCTGAAGAAACTGGCTCCCTAACACCTGTTTGGAGTTTCATCAGGATTTTCCACCTTGCTTCAAAGACTGAATGAATTGGTCCACTGAGAAAAATTGCATTAACATAGACTCTTCTACCCATTATCATCCTTTTCCAAGAAAGCAAGGACATCCTCATCAGTACCTCTGCCCTGGCAGGGAGCTCAATTATTTTCCTTCTTATCTTACTCAGGTTGCAGTAGCTGGTATTTCTGAATGGGTTTCTTGACAGCCACATGACATATGTCATCTGATCTACCCTGAAGAAAACAGGTAACCTAGACTGAGCGATGGGAAGGAAACCAAACTGCTGTTTTCAGGGTATTCTGGGTCTGAAGTCAAAGCTTCCTCTCAAAACCATAATAAATTTAACAGAAAATTAGAGAGCTGTTTTTGTTATTGATATTAATAGCCCTGGGGGAAATAATTATTTCCCTTACTCATCACCAAAGTACTCACTGGAGACTGAAAAATATTCATGCACTCCCTTGCCACGGTGCAAATTCGCTCACTGAACACCATTTGCCCCTTTCAGCAGCGCCTGCTGGACCCAAACACTCATCTTTGGCTTCAGCTCCAGCATGAGTTCCTGCTCTAGCAGCTCTGCTTCTCCGGAAAACATCTGCAACAATCACACTGGCAGTTCTCACATCGCCTTGGGGCCTGCTGATGGCTTCCTTGTCTGGACAGCATTTCTCTCCTAGATGTGTTTTAATTTCTTTTTAATCAAGTGGAATATTCCAGTTTTAATCTATCTATGACTGCCCAAAGCCTTGCTGATACATCTGATCTCTGTGGAGATTGTGTTGTCGTGATCCCACGTTTACATGCTCAGTTCAGGCAGAAATCTGCTCTGACAACTCTGAGCTATAAACAACATTGTGTACTTCTATAAATCGCTTCAGTGGATTTTTGGCTACTCCTTGACCTGAGGGTCCTTCACAGTGCAGTTTGATTTGTTGGACCACTCCTTTCAGTTGCTCAGGCTCTCACCTTTAGGAAACCAAACACATTTATGTAGCACTGATCTGATCTTTTCTTCGGAGAACTAGGCTGTAGCATATCTCTCTGATATAGACAATTTTATCTTTTTGTGACCTCACGTGGAGTACTGTGTACACTTCTGGTGTCCTCAACATCAAAAGGACATGGAGCTGTTGGAACAAGTCCAGAGGAGGGCCACGAGGATGATCAGGGGACTGGAGCATCTCCCATATGAAGATAGGCTGAGAAAACTGGGGCTGTTCAGCCTGGAGAAGAGAAGGCTGCATGGAGACCTCATAGCAGCCTTCCAGTATCTGAAGGGGGCCTTTAGGGATGCTGGGGAGGGACTCCTCATTAGGGACTATAGTGACAGGACAAGGAGTAACGTGTTCAAACTTAAACAGGAGAGGTTTAGATTGGATATAAGAAAGAAATGCTTTCCTGTGAGGGTGGTGAGGCACTGGAATGGGTTGGCCAGGGAAGTTGTGAGTGCTCCATCCCTGGCAGTGTTCAAGGCCAGGTAGGACGAAGCCTTGTGTGGCATGTTTTAGTGTGAGGTGTCCCTGCTTATGGCAGGTGGGTTGGAACTGGATGATCTTAAGGTCCTTTCCATCCCTAACTATTCTATGATTCTATGATCTTCATTAACATTATAGGCAGATAAATCTGCTTACAGTAGGTGAATCTGTCCCTAAGGTATGCAAAAGCAGTCATTTAAGACACTGAAATTGTATTGGCAAGAAGTACAATAGCCCAAGGAGCACATCAAGTGATCAGCAAGGTTATTAGTACTGACATTATCATAGAATCACAGAATCATTGAAAAGTTGGAAAAGACATTTAACATCATCAAGTCCAACCATTAAGCCAGCATTGCCAAGGCTACCACTAAACCATGGCCCCAAGTGCCACATCTACCTGTGTTTTAAACACCTCCAGGAATGGTGACTCCACCACTTCCTTGGGCAGCCTGTTCCAGTGCTTGACAACCCTTTCAGTGAAGAATTTTTTCCTAATCTCCAACCTAAACCTCCCCTGGCATAACTTGAGGCCATTTCTTTTCATCTTATTGCTTGTAATGTGGGAGAAGAGACCAACCCCCACCTTGCTACAACCTCCTTTAAGGTAGTTGTAGAGAGTGATTAGGTTTCCCCTGAGCCTCCTTTTCTCCAGGCTAAGCAACCCCAGTTCCCTCAGCCAGTTGTTGTACTTCATTAGTCATACTTCTAAGTTAACACAGCATAGTCATAAAAGGCAGTGTTCAGGAGATTTCAGGTTTCCTAAAGCCTGGACAAACTACACCATTTTCTACCCAGCTGCATTTTTCATTTTCTTTTCAGAACATGCAGCTAGAGCAGAATTGAGCAGAAACTTGCATTTACAGCAGTGCGTCTTTTTTGATGCTTGCATGATATCAAGACTGCATTTATAAATTTGATTGCCAAAAGCCCAAATAACATCTGTCAGGGCATCTTCATGCCTACTGCTTGTAGAACCCATCCCCTCTGGATATTTTTGTTGAAAGATTTCTTTACAGCCTTGTTAGCTGATACTCCTGTTGCATGATCTGTTGCAGCAGATTTACTTCAACAAGTACCGTCTGAGGAGAACAGTTCATATCCATCTTCTGACCCAGGAATCAACGGATGCTTTGGTGTCCACTTTCATGCTCACCCAGCAAACCACACAAGCTCATGAGATGTGGAGGAACATTCATAAAACACAATAAACAGAAAATGAACATATGATTCAAGCCTTTCCTTGGTCTTTTTTTGTATTCTGCAGGAAAACCAATTAATTCCCAGAACTGCTGATAACAAGAAACTCCTGTGCCGTCAAGTTCTTTCCTATTTCACTGAATTATTTCAAGTGGCTATTCCTCTGTGTGCTTTTCTATTTCTGCATAGCTGTAGATTTCAAGCTTTCCTGTACAGTATTGCAAAACATAATAATCCTACTTCCCTTCATCCAGCATAATAACATCTTGAGATTGGCTAATAAATCTCATTTTTTAAAAAAAATAATACATTCTCAATTCTTTAGATTTGCTTTCTGGTTTTCTAGACCAGATTTCTCCCATTTTACATTGCAATTTTTCTTTTCTATACATGTGGGATGAGAAAAGAGCTTTATTTATTTATTTATTACTCCAAACCTGAGATTTACATGAAAAATCAGCAGCTTAGTCTTTAAAGAAAAAAAAATCACTGAAAATCATTAAAATTATGGTAATATTACAGTATCTGATACTGTAATCAGACTCACAGAAATCTTTTAATAAAATGATATTTGAACACATTTGCAGGATCTATTCAAAGCCTAAGTTTTTATTTATTTATTTATTACTCCAAACCTGAGATTTACATGAAAAATCAGCAGCTTAGTCTTTAAAGAAAAAAAAATCACTGAAAATCATTAAAATTATGGTAATATTACAGTATCTGATACTGTAATCAGACTCACAGAAATCTTTTAATAAAATGATATTTGAACACATTTGCAGGATCTATTCAAAGCCTAAGTTTTTATTTATTTATTTATTTGTTATCTAAATCATTAATACTTGGGATTAGAACTCATGGACTGAGTACTTGGAAATAAATTACTCAGGTAACTGAGCTCTTTTTGTGTTCATGAATTGCTGTGATCTGATCAGGGTTGCTGCAAATATATTTATTATGAAGAGTTGGGGCACAACCTCTCTCTGCATGTTTCTGATGGCACTCCATTCAAGTCAATTAGTGAATATTCACTAGCTACAGTGTGGAACTGGTCACCTGAGTTATATGGGTTGTTCTTGTCTGATGACAGACTCTATAGAAAAATAATTAAAGGTAGGAAATACACATTTGCATGGAAATAGAGACACTTGAAGGAAGAGCACCCACACCTCAAAGACGTACAAAAAATTATTCACAGAAATGTTGATGAATATTGAATTATTAAAAGGCCTGAATATAATCAAAACCAAACTGGTCTCAGGAATTTAAAGGAACATATCCAGAATTTATTTGCAGTAATGCAAGAGCTGCATTAAGCAATTATTTGAGGCTGCTTCAGTGTGTAACATCCCTTGTAAAATTAGTTACTGCATGTGTACTCATGTGAATCCAAAGGAAAGACTGAGTCCTAAGTGAATACCTCTAATTATCTGATTTTTACTGTACTGTGCCTTTTGCTGAAGTAACATCACTTTATCAGCAAACACATACCAATATGAACAGAGCAACTCTCACCAGCAATCCCACTTCCCCACTCACCAGCATGCTCATTCCAGAGTTGTTCACTCGTCAGCTAAGCTGGTGTAAATCTGTTATGAGACATAGCATCTGGCCTCTAGATTTTAAGATTCCATCATATCCCTGTATTTATTTTAAGTTGAACACAGAAATTGCACATCTATTTTTATCTGCTACTACGGCACTGAGCTGGAAGTGAATAGCCTGGAAAGGAGCAAATCTGACCTTAGTTCTGCTGGTATTTTCTCTTATGCTTGTTCTGGGACTTCAGTTCAATTGTAGTATATTAATGCTTGGGAAAAAAAAAAAAAACAGATTTAGCTGTGATTTATTTTCCTCTTTTGAGGAGTGGTAGGGAAGCAAGAGAGTGATTATTACAGTAATACCTGAAAGTTGCTGGAAATTAAAAATCACATAAATTCCCTCAAAACTGAGGGTTTGAATTATTCTGAGTTTTATTGGAAGTTCTCACTGACAACAGTGGACCAGAGTCTGATCCTGGAAAATGTGCTTTGTATGCCCCATGAATAACCATGCTATCTGGCTCATACTGGGGTAAAACCCTAGCAATTGAAGTTGTCAGATATAACTAATCGCAAAGCAAGAAAAACAGCAAAGAGCATTCAAGACCTCTGGGAACAATTCCTTCCCATGAACAGCAGAGAGGGGAAAAATCTTTACCTGAGCTACTTTTCAAAGCAAGTTTTCTGTGGAAACCAACAGATAATAGTCTGCATCTGTCTCAGCCACTGAGCCCAGATCCATACAGGACCTGGAGCTGGGTGGCATCAGAGGGAACTCAAAGAGACTGTCATTGTGAGTGTGATACATCCTCCAATAAATCTGAGCACATACCTGAACAGTATTCTTCCATTGCTCTCTCTTATCAAGGTGCTCTATAATATGCAGTTCTCTCTTTATTACATTTTCTATAGTACATGTTTGGGGTAGAATAAAAGGAAAGGACATTGAGAGAATAGTGGATAAAACTGTGCTACATGCTAAGCTGCATGCCTACAGCAGCTCTGTGTACTGCCAGTACTCTTCTGCTTAATGCTTAATTGGTTCCAGACTTGTTTGACATCAAAGCAATTCTTAATTTGAAAACTGGTATTTATCTAAACTATCACCTCTCTACAACCCCTAATTGAACTTCAAAGTATCTCATTAGATGTCTATGGGGTTTTTTTTGTAAATACAGACCTCAATATTTCTGGGTCACATACTTGTGTTCATTGACAACACTAAATATGACCTCTACTCTTGAATGCATTTAAATGTGCTAAAATCAGTATATCTAAAATCAATACTTTCATTCAAATCTGAGCTTAGAAAATGCAGCCTAAGGTTGCCTTAGACCAAAAATTTGTCTGTCTCCTTTTTAAAGTTATCTCTGCTGTTTATTTTGGCTCTGCACAGAACACAGATGAATGTCACAGAGCCCACATCTCACCAGCAGCCCTCCACAGCCATGTGCTCCTCTAAAGAATAACAAGATCAGTGGATTTCAGCTTCTAAGAAGTTATATGCAAAAAGTTAAAGGAAACAAATGAATAAGGATTTTTTTCCCCCTCATTCTGAATTACATACAGCAGAAAGAGAAATGATCCATTTATTATTTTCTGGATGAAATAGAGCTGCCAGCATTATCAAGGCAATACTTAGATAACCCCCATGAGAGATAAGCAATAAAAAGTGCCCTGCAAGCAATATTACCTACTAAAGCACCATGGCCAGATGGATATACTGCTGAATTTCATAGAGCATCAGTGATAAATTACTTCCAATTTCATATGTGATTTATAAATATTTGCTGGAGACTAAAGAAATATCTTCCTATTTTAATTAACCACAATTTCTGTCCTCTCAAAATAAGGCAAAAATCTCAAGTGCATCTGATCCAAGCCCTTTCACAAAAATTGCAGCTATTAGTTCAGAGAAAGTCACAGTTATGCCTCCTTATCTTTCTCAAAGTGGATTTGTTCTGGGTAAATTTTTAACAGATGGTTCCCAGTATCTAATGAATACAGCAGACCATTACAAATGGGACATGAGATACACTTAGATATAGAAAAAGGAGTTTGAAAGAGTGTTAAAATACTTCAGAAGTTCATGAAAATGTAGCTAAATTAGATTCAGGTACTTCATAGTAAGTTAATGACTTGAATTAAAACAACAAGACATAAAATGTTTTCAATTTGAAATGAAACTTATTTAGCATACCTAATAAGCCTTCCTCTTGTTTCAGAGCTCTGCTAGAACTCTGGGACTAACTGAGGAGGAGCTCAGCCCCTCCCTTCATTAAATACTATGTGGAAAAAGAGAAGAGTAATTTCTGGTTTTTTTACTGGTCTGTAAATAGACAATAAAAGAGGAAATTGGGAAACAGCACACAAATCTTTAAGAATTACAGGAATAAAAACAAAGGGGGGAAAACAGTTATCAGAGATGAGGAACATTTCGTAGCTGCAGGGAAAAACTAGGTTTCTGAGTAGATGTTTACAAAATGTCTGTACTAGACTCCAGGTGCTGACAGGCCAATAGAAGCAAAGGGAGGACTAGGAAATAGGGTGCTGCTGACACAGGCACAGTGTGAAGAGTGGCTCTGTGGTGGCTGCTGTACTGGGAAGCTGATGTTATCACAGTATAGGCAGGGTTTTTTATAACTTACCCCAAACTCTTTCAATCTTAGCTTAAATACTAGTTGTGAGTACAGCACAAAATGAGAAAAGGCAATTGCAGTTTAAAATTGTGTGAGACAGCTTCTCTTTAGGTATCTTTAGAATACATAGGGCTTGCCATTACAAGATGACAACAGGATTGCTTGAAAACTTCATCTTTTTCAGCCCATGTTAAAAAGACCATCAGAAATTTTACACTCTCTTATTGTCTTGTGCAAATCGGAAAACGTGAAGGAAACTGAGTTTTGTACCTGCCATGACTAGCATCCTGCTGTGTCCCCTGCAGCTTCAGGGGAGAAACCATTTCTAAGATAATGAAATGTAAACTCCTGAAAGACTTTCTAGTGCTTGGGAAACAGCATCAAACTACTGAAGCTTCCAAATACAACTAGTGAATACAGCCCAGCCTCTGTTTGTGGAGGACTATAGCAATTTGTGATGCACAGAAGAAAACCTTAATATGGTTGGGTGCTTGTTCTGGGGGGATTTGTAAAGCTCTCCTGGTACTGCTTCTAAGTGCTGTGGCTCATCAGATACCAGGCAGCCCTAGGTTGTCCAGGATTGATTGCTTGGTGGGAGTGTCAGGTTCAAACTTCAGCAGTAATGCTGAAGCATCCATGGTGGTATGAGTAGTCATCTTGATATGACCAAAATCCAGGCAGGCAATAACCCTGCTAGTGACTGAACATGGCTTTGAGAACTAATATTCCCCTATTTAATCTTGCTCGCAATCAACATTGCAAACCTTCATTGATACATCAAATCTTAAGGAACCAACTTATTTGGTGAGATGAGAAGTTGTTGGCAGCCATTGTGGGATGCTAAAATTAAGAAGGAAGGTGGAGGGAATGCCATAAACTATGTTTTCTTCCCTGCTGACCATTGTTAGGGCGGTAGTATCACGCAGAGCTTGTGGGACTGCTTGCTTTTCTTCTGTTGCATGGCCTTAGGCATATTATCATGCTTCCGCATGTTTTTGTTTCCCCTCCTTTCTCTCTCTTATAACCCTTTTGGTGTAAGATTGCTGAGTAAGTTGAAATCAGAGGGCCAGAAGCCTGCATAGAGTGTTACCTTGTTGGTGAGGTGCCTCTGAACGCTCCCAGGCAGCTGGTAGAAAGCCCTAAATACAGGGCTTGAGGTAGAGCTTAAACCATCTGTACATGCCACTAAGTGTTTGTGTAATCTGCAAGCAGTACTGTAAACCTGCTAATACCTGCTTAGGAAAATTAATGTTATGACAGCAGTTATTGCAGGGAGATGTATTGCACTTTTAATGACAACAGCTGTAACTTTCCAAAGAGACAGCAGCAATAAAAGCCAATAGCGCCCTGTTTGTCATTACACAGTGTAAAATGACTTCAGATGGAAGAAAAGAAACACAAAACTCCCAGTGTGATGTATGGGATTAGAGTCTCGTATGAAAGTATATTGCACTGCAACTGTTTTAATCAGTTAAATTATCATTTTGTACAAAAATAAAAGACAGATTTGCTTAATAACTTCAATACTCCAGGGAAGTACAAAGAAATTGTCAATAAAATCAATTACAAGTTAAATGACAGGGGCGAGCACTGTAGAGACTGGGTCTTGCCTTTTAAAAACATTTTTTACTTCTAATTGCAAATAATTGTCCTCATACAGAGCAACTTACCCTGTGTCATATAACACATCAATACCGGTGGATCACCATTCACATAGATGTTTCTTTTCTACCTAGCTATATTTATATGGTATTTCCTGAACACGACTCTTCCTTTATGCTACCAGGTAAGGTTTTATTTGGTAGCGATTACATGAATTGGCATAAAAAGTGACCTTTCTGGTCAGAGTTAAACAGCTGCTTGCTCATCTGCCCCTCAGAATGCACACTCAAAAAAAAAAAGCTTTAAAAAAAACCTAGAGGCAAAAGTCTTGCAATATTTCAGGCCCTAATATGAGCACAGACCATAAAGAGCCCATTGTCATGTGGCTTGCAAGCACACTTTACACTGTGAGATGGAGTTGTTTCTTCAGCAGGGCTCATCCCTCCACTGCCATGTGGGACTTCACAGGAGGGGTCAGGGGCTCACTTCAGCCATGCATTTGGGCTGATTTCAAGGGCATCTGTAACTTGAGGTGTCTTAGTGGAGAGCAGAACTACAGGAAACAGTCTAATAAATTATTGTTATTGTGTGATAGTATTTAGTGGGGATGCAGTTCTGCTACAGCCTGTATGGCATTTGAAATCTGTATGTCTGGATGAAAACTGCGCTTCAGGATGATGGGATTCTTTCCCTTTTCCCTGAAATCTTAACTTAGAGCTTATTTTGCTGATGAAATAACATGGGCTGCTAAGGAATACTGGGTTTCATTGATAGCCTAGCAGTGATTTTTTTTAAAATAAAGAAAAGCTCCCCATGTGGGAAAGTCATATCTGAACTGGGCAACTTTAAGGTAGCAAAAAACTAACAAACCACGTATGATTTTTTTTAGGAGGAGACTAAATCTTCCCCCTGTTAACAAGTCACTGGGTTCAGTGTGAGCGATCTCTTCAGTTTCAAAAGGTCAAATTTACAAGTGAGCATTTGGCACGAGTGTCTCAAAGTGCTGAGGAGTTTATATGCATAATGCACTGAAATGCAAATAATTAAGAACTGCACTGATCACAGGGCTTTAATGTAGCTTCAAAATTCAGGGTGAAGCTTCACAGCCACTTCTCTCCA
Organism: Agapornis roseicollis; assembly: GCA_002631895.1. Classification (NCBI taxonomy): domain Eukaryota; kingdom Metazoa; phylum Chordata; class Aves; order Psittaciformes; family Psittacidae; genus Agapornis; species Agapornis roseicollis. Next base: position 350,280 of record NDXB01002573.1, read on the forward strand.
TCTGCAGAGCTGCTCTAAGCCTTTCTCTTTGGCTCCTTCTCTGCCTACATTTCTGTTGCAGCTTGCAGTCTCCATAGTGTAGATTGCGCTTGTTTAGGGGGCTGTGTTGTAAGCAGGACAGATGTAATTAACCAGATTAAGACACTGAAAGCACAACAAACCTTCAGGTTATATTTTTTTAACTTGGATCATTTGCTGATCTGATTTACAGCACAACCCTGGTAATACGATGAGAGTGAGGAACCAAGTGAAGGGAAGGGAGGCGGAAGGGCTAAGACGTGTGATGCTTCAGCCTGAGAAAATGCTCTTCTACCTTCTGTTGCTGTGTATTGCCTCTCTAGATGTTACCCAAAACCTTTCTTTAACTTTGACATTAAGACACAGATATTAGGTATAATAGTCTTTTTTGTGCATGTAGGTTTAGATAATCTTGATAAAAGTAAAACTCCTCAGCATCAAGACTTCTGTTAAATTCAGTGTGGGTCTTTTTGTTTCTAGCTTTACCTTTCAGCACACCTGTGTGCCATGATGCTTAGAGTCAAACTTCTGCCATTGTGGAGGTATCAGGCTCTGGCAGGATGAACGATTGAGTGTTGAGTGGGGTGGAGCAACCATTCCCATTGCTACAGCAGCTAGAGAATTTGCAATGGCAAGCTGTGGCCACCATTGCTGAGAGCCACATTTAACCAGAATTGGGCCTATGAAAATGCCCCTTTCAGGCTATTCCTGTCATGTGGATCAGAGGAGATAAAAAGCAGCTTTGGATATCTCAGATTCTTCTATTTCCTGCACATTTAAAACTATTGGAAGATTGTTTCAATAGCTCTGAATGAATAAGTTATATTCCAGGTGTCTCTTATTGTTCTGATTACAGATGAGTCTGCAGTCCACCTGAAACAGATCAAACAGTACTACTGGGAACTGTCAGCTGGACTTAGGCACTTTGGGAAATCCTACTGCTGTGTATATTATGAGAGCAAGGTAGCAGAACTGACCTGTGCACTGCAAATTCTGACTGACGTTGTTAAACAGGGAAGGGAAAAATAATTTTTTAAAATAAAATTGGAAATGAAAGCTGAAATAATGCTGTATGTCCCTAGCAAGGATGAAGTGGATACCCATTATGATAAAGTATTGAAAGTCCAGAATATTTGTTCTCAAAACTAGATGAGCTGGCTCAAAGACCTGCTTGATCTGGGTACCCTGTTGACAAATTTGTCTGTCTCATTGCTTTGTTTTCCTTTTAACATTTATTATCCCTTTCAATATTGGGAAGAGGAGATTTTTTTTCATTATCTCTTTTAAATTGAAGCTTCAAAGTAAGTAGAATGCTTGTACAGTTTTGAATCTACAGCTACAGAAGAACGAACATGCTTTTTCTCTGCTGTGGAATATGGAGATGGAGGAGGTAGGCAAAGAGAAGAGAATTTTCATCACCTCAGTTCCTAGCCAAAGCGATCTTCTCTTTCCAACTTCCAGGGCTGCTGGGAGCCTCCCCAGTCGCAGTACTCAGACTATGTGTTGTGACACCAGCTTAACCAGGGAAGAGCTTGCCCTTGCTCCCCATCATTCCAAATGTCCATCACTGCCACTTCAGCAGAAGTTTCTGCCCCTCCAGATCTTCCATGCTGCAGCTGTAGTCATTCCTCAACCCAATTCTGTCAAAAAGATCCAGTTAATTTGAGCACTTTTAATAGTAGAGGGTTTTGGTTTCCTCTTTCAACCTGGATGATTTTGACAGACTGCGGAACTGAGTGGGCAGGGGAATGAATTACTCTTGGACAGATGGTCCTTTAATTCAAGGTGCTATTACTACTTCTATGGTGCTGCTGTGATACTGTAATAAAGCCGGCAGTGATGATAGCTCTATTGTAGATGCTATACAAAGAGATGGAAATAAATCATGTCCTGGAAGAACTCACCTCCCTTCAAGACAAAATATCAAAGGGGTGGGGGGGGAAGCTGAGGCTACATAGGTGAAATTATGCAACTCCCTCAGCACCACAGGCAACAATAGGGTCAAGATACTGTATGGAAACCCCAATAACAGCAGGAGCTCATAGCTTTTCAGACAGGATCAAGGGGTTTATGACAATGCTGGCTTCTCTGAAAAGATAATTATAAATTAGGACTCCAGCCATGCTTCCCTCTCAGGAGTAATCAATGCAAACTCACCTTTGGGTGGTAAAACCAGACCAGTCCCTGCCACCATTCATCTTCACTTTTTGTGCATTGTCAAAGCCATATTTATCTCCACTTGACTGGGTTTAGCTTCACAGCTTTGGCATAAGTGACAGGAGGGGGAACATGTGTGTCATTCACAAACTGGTGGGGGTTCGTGGGGATGTAGTGGTATCCTGCTGATACAGAATGCAGAGCATCATTTGGCTGCAGTGGAGGTGTCCCCCCATGCTTGTCTCCAAGGGAAGAGCTCACCATTTCTTACTGCAGAGTCTTCAGAGTCCAGCAGAGACCCAGTCTTCTGTTCTGTCTGCTGTACAAGCACACAGCATGATGAATTACATGGCATGAAGTGCGTGCAATCCAAACAAACAACACAGAGTTGGAGGAAACATTGTTTTCCCTCTTTTACAGAGAGGACAAAAAGCACAAGGCAATAACAAGTTAGATTCTCTCAGGTGAGCGGAAGAGGTTGCCAGTTTTCCTTAACTAATAATTAGGCCACTGCTGCTCTATGAGAAATATTTGACAGAATATTAAATTGACAGAATAAATGCTTTGCAATGCAGTATGTTTGACATCTCCCTGAAAACTCTTGAGGTCATGTTAGTTTTCCTATTATTGTGGAGTATGACAAGGTGCTTTCCCAGGTAATGCCAGGTGACAAGTCTTTTATAGGTTTTTTACATGATGAACCCAGAAAATGCTGAAGTTTAGCAGAGATCTGTCTATCAGCATGAGGATATGTTAGAGGAAAAGTGCTGGATAATAAAAGTAGTAGATTGCAGCCTCTGGGTTTTGGAGCCTGCCTCACCCACAGGCCTGGATTGCCCACAGATTGCCCACAGATTTATCAGACTACAGAGATTGCTGTAAAGAATCATTAGCAATAATAGCATATTTGGAAAGAGGTAGAAACCTAGGTACAGAATTCAAGTAACTTTATGGAAGAGCAACATTAAATTGTAGCCTGTCTACTTTTTGCAGTAAGAACACGGGGAGCCATGGAAAGAAGGTTCTTTTGGAATAATTCCTTCTGCTTCTCCTCATGGCAGCTGGGAGGCAGTGAATGGTGATAAGATTAAGCATGAAGAGATTAGTCCAGGCTCACAAAATGACCCTCTAACAAGACAAAGAACTGAACTCATTCCTACAGCTGCTGACTTGATCACAAAGGCATCACTTCCTGCAGCCAGAAAAGCTCTTCCAAACCCATCTAAATTAATCTGGCTGTATTAAATGGATGCAAAATTACTAATACCATAGATAATAATCTAATTATCTTCACCATACCACAGTTTGTTGGTTAGCTTAATTGTTTGTTAACTTTTTCATTTTCATTATGCTATGTCTTCCGCTATATAGAATTATCAGAATGTTTAATCCTGCCCTAATTGCTGATTGATCATTTCTTTATTCACAAATTGTCTGACCTGAGGAAAAGACTGTTATCAGAGGCAAGGTTGAAACTTTGTTAGATTGACAAGTACGTGTACCTGGAATACAATCCAGACACATCAATGACTAAAAGGGGAATGGGAATAATCACAACAAAAATCATATCCCAATAGCTTCTTCTCTGTGGTTTCAGCTGTGTTTTTCTCCTTGCATTTATGTTTAATTAAACTAATACTATATGATGCTGTTAGCAGGGTTTCTTATTCTTCCTTTGATCGTCTCAAAGCCAGTAAAATAGGCTGTGGGTGTTGAACAATTATGCAATTAATGGCTCAGTGTGGTTGGCAAGTGTGTTGCTAGGGAGATAGTCAAAATGATATTTTTAATAGTGCTGTAATTCAAGGTGGGTCCCAAAGAGTATTGTAGTTTCTGCCTTGTTTGCTGTCATCTCCGCTCTACATGTCAAAGTCAGAGAAGCTTGTTCGTGTTTTTTTAAGAGCATAAAGGAAGTGGAACGAAGACATTTTAGTCTATTGATTTTTCACTTGTTTTTTTCCATCTTCCTAAAGCATTTTCTGGCCTTTTAAATCTTCTCTATCAATCATGTTATTTTTCTTATTGTTGGAATAGTAATAAGATGCTCTATATAAACATCTTTTTCTTTATTCTATAATGCCCTTAGTCAGGCTGTAGTCTATAATTATTTCTTGCTCTTACTTTTGTCTGTAAACACCAGCATGAGATTTTTTTCTTAACTGTTTCTCAGTAACATGACTGTAGTTTTGTTTCCAAGGGGTATCATCTGGGCAGATTTAAACACTCCTGCCTAGTATGAGATAACATGTGTCTGTCCATGACTTCAGAGTTGCTGACTACAACTATACCTAGTCCAGGAGAGGTTTAAACTCTTGGTGGTTCATGCTTCCATGACTGGTAAAACCAGCAATACCCAGGACAGCTTTGCTGGTCATTACCTCTGGGGTTACAAAGTCTCTGTGCCAAAAAGGCAAATGGACATGTTCTGTCTATGGGGATCTCTGTACCACAGCCATGGCCAAATGCCTCTGTTTCAGGCAAAGGTTCCACTGACCTTTTACACATTTGAACTGAGCAAGTTCAGAGTGTGAATGAAATAAAGTAGGCAAAGATGTGTATAGAGGAATATAGGTGACGCAATACTTAAAGGTATTTTTAAACACATTCCTACAGTATTGTCCAGTCCTATCCTTGTCCAAATGTACATTGAGGAAGCCATATCACAATGCATCTTAAAGATTAAGATGCATGCAATTTGCATGCCTTTTTCTAGTGACTGCTGGTATAATAAAAATAGTTAATCTGAATGGATTTAAGGACAGGTAACAGATATGCTACAAACAGTAAGTAATGTCTTTTACATGCCACCCCATCCCAATTAGCACACCATGCTTCACAGCCTGCAGCCTCATAAAAATAACCTTCCATATCACTATTAATAAGCCATTTTCATCTGCAGTGCAATGAAGAAAACAGACCTGTGGTCCCACGAAAAGAGGCCTGTTTGCTTGGGTGTCCAGGAAAGCTCTCAAAACTTTGGAGGAATCAGCTTCCAAGCAAACTCCCTTTATGCTGACCCGCACATTTGCAATTCCAGCCTGTCAATTAGCAGTGAGCCTCCAGGTGAATGGCACTTAGCATACAGGCTTAGAGGGACTTGTTTGCTAGATGCTGAGGCTACTGTGCAAGGCATGCTGTGATTCTGTGTTTTAATGACATGTCAGAGCGATAGCCTGGAGCAACAAAAATTCGTGGACATGGGGATTCTGTGCATTTAATGTTTTTGCAGGATTTAGGTTATTCACAAAGATTTTCTGAAAAATGTGTCATATTTTCCAGCATATAACTTCTCACCTTTGGGAAATGAAATTTTTGTTCTCCCTCTAGTCCTGGGAGACAGACTAGAAAGTGAAAATGGATGTGTTTGGACCCAATGACTTGGCAGTATCGAAAAACCAAGCTCATTCCTCGGGAACAATAAAGAAAAAACTAAAAATCAAGCCAAAATAACTCCTGTGGATGTGACCCTGTGGTTTCACCTCACTCTCGATTCCATGGATATGGAGGACAGCTAGAATAGTTTTGTCAAGACACCATGTGAAATCTGGGGCTGTACTGCCATGCATCCAGACAAATGAATTTGTTCTGATTTCAGAGATTGTACAAGTGCTAGAAAAGCAACCAAGCTCTTGTTTTTAGTCTGCTTCATTGGTATAAGTTTAAATCTCATCTTTTGGCAAAATCAGTGTGGATGCTGCTGGCTGAAGCACCTCGAGTCCCAAATTTAGGTCAGTGCCTGTGTGTCACAGATCAGATGCTTGAGCAGATCTCATGTGAGTAAATAAATATTCAGATGATGAGTAAACCCTTTGTGTGGATGAACATCTCTGCAGGGTTGTGCTAACGTCATGATTTAACCCCAGTTGGCAACTAAGCCCCACGCAGCTGCTCGCTCACCATGCCCCTGGTGGGATGGGGAAGAGAATCAGAAGGGTAAAAGTGAGAAAACTTGTGGGATGAGATAAAGACAGTTTAATAAGTACAGCAAAAGCAAAGCAAAACAAGGAATTCACTCACCACTTCCCATCGGCAGGTGGGTGTTCAGCCATCTCCAGGGCTATGTCTCCTCCCAACAACTTGTGCCTCCCAGCCTGCTCATTGGTGGGGTGAGGTGGGGAGAGGAGCAGAAAAGGCCTTGACTCTGTGCAAGCACTGCTTAGCAATAAGGAGAACATCCCTTTATTATCAGCACTGTTTCCAGCACAAGTCCAAAATACAGCCCATATTAGCTTCTGTGAAGAAAATTAACTCTATCCTAGCCAACACCAGCATATGGTTTGTATCATTCAAGACTGATCATGCCTTGTGTATCTGTTTATTAACCTAAACAGATTGCTTCGGCTCCTGTTCTGTGTTGAAATGAAGTTACAGGAGCTAAAGTAACCTAGTTCAGTGGAAAAGTATGGTGGGATAACTCTAAAGGACTAGTCTGGAGGAGAAGAGCTGCACTGTGGTTATGGGAGCAGTAATATTCTCTTTAGGCATTATGGCACCTGCTTTTTCTGCATGTATCAGAAAGACAATCTGAAGAGAGATTTTGCTAATTGACATAGATTAATTAGACCAGACTGTACTGGATCATAACATTGAGGATGCAGTTTTAGTTTAGACACCTGAATATCCACTGTTCACCCTTTACTTCAGGTTTTTTGGTTTTGTTGCTTTTCTTCTTCTAAAGGTATCAGAGAGATCAGAAAAAGGAGAACACTGAACGATAATTTGGTGTTTCACTCACAGGGATCTGGACAATGTGAAGATGACTAATGCAGCTATTTCAGATATAAGAAAACCCATCCAGCAGACAGTGAGCAAGTGTGCTCTTGATTCTTTCTAACAGGGCTTAGCGGATGCATAGATCATTGAGTTGTTTGATTTTCAACATATCTTTTCAAGAGTTGTGAGAGAACAAGGCTGAATACTCGGATGATGAACAGAACTCTTACACAGATGAGTTTCTCTGTGGTGCTCTGTAAATGACAAATGAGTCACATAATTTTGACTAATTGATCTTTTCTTGTGTATTTGTTTATTAACATGAAACCACTTACTGCTGTTCCCATTTTGTGTTTATATAGAAATGAAGGTTGCAAGTAGTGAGCAGGCAGGTTTCTCTTGTGCTGTAATGGTAGGGGCTAAGCAGGCATTTTCAGGTGGTTTTGTACTCATGCAATGAAAGCAGAGATCTATTTTATTTTATTTTATTTTTTTAATTTTTTTTTTTGATGGAAAGCTAAATTGTGACTTGTTCCTAGCAGTCCCTGCTTGGGGTTACCAGAGAAAGTAAAGCTGTGGACATGTTAGTGTTTCCAATCTTGTGGACTAGGCTTAGTACCACTTCCTTCAGGCATTGTAAGTACAGCACAGCACCTAACTTATGAGCTGGTTGTTGTAAACTCTTTTTTCAATTTCTAACTTCTGACACCTAGGAATACATTTTTTCCTGAATTAAAATTGGTGTATGTATCTCCGCTGGCCAAGAGGATGTCTAACTCCATCTTCCTCATCGGCTCTGGACCATGTGTACCTATGGGGTTTCAGGCTGCTCAGGAAAGGCAGATGAGACACATGCTGTTGCTATGGCACACCATGTGCTACACTCCTGGGAAGTGTGGGTGTAGAGGTCCACTCAGTACTCCTGGGGTGATACAGCCCACCTGGATGTTGAGGTGCCTCTATGGGTGCACAGCTCTCTTCTATATGACTTAGGAAACCTGTATCTGTCAGATAAGTGCCCAAGGTTAGGCATGATGATTCTGGCTTTTTGTCTCTATCCAGAGACTTGTCAATAGTGCACAAGTATCTATTGCCAAGCAAAGACACAAGATAGGAAGACATGATAAGCTGGAAAAAAAATTGAGATCCTCTTTCTATTTTTTTCTATTATAATTCTATAATTGCATGCCATTTGGTGGGACTGTGTTGTGCTTGACAAGCACCACAATGGCCTGCTAAAGAGTTTGTTAGAAAAGCAATGAATATTAAATCATAATTTTGCAGTTTTGAATAACCTAACCCTAACCCTAACCTAACCCTAACCCTCCTCCCTTAAAAAAAAATGAACCAAAGTGGTGTGAAGAATTTATCATCCAATACCGAAATCAAGACACAGCAAACAAAACTTTGTCGAATAAAAAGGAAGCATGACAATCTCCTCTGTATCTTCTTTCACTTTCTATTCTTCCTTTTAAATGACTGATATACTTCAAAGCTTTCACAACTATTTTTGTTTTGTTTCATTTCCTGGGTAGCTCCAGAGTAGAACTAAGGGAACTAAATCTTTTAGAAAATATAATTGCTTTTCATGATGGGACATCTGTGACTAAAGAGGTTTTAACACCTTCACAACATGTATCTTCCCCAGTATATGACATGTTTAAAAAAAATGTCCACTAGACAAAAGTAAAATTAAAACTGAGGTGTTCAGAGATAACTGTACTCCTGTGTGGAGCTCAAGAAGCAGACATAAGCAATTATATTTAACCGCAGAAGGAGAATTAGTCTCAGTACATTCAAGCACATGTTGACAGCTGAATTAGCTATCTGGAAAAGAAGTTGAGATCAGGTTTTTTCCATGATTTTTCTTTACTTTTCTTGCCAATTAATAAGTCTAGAGACTTAAATCGTTCCTGTAGGTTTTGAAGCTAACTGAATTAATAGGAGATGAACAGTTTGCAAAGAATAAGCAGTACATGCTCATTTTCAAATTCTTTTTTCTTTCCTAGATTATGAAAAAAAGAAGTAAAATGGACTCTGATGCCAGGCTTATAATAAGCTCAGAGAAGAATGTAATGGCAGGGAAGCACGAATGTGCCCTGGCTTGATGTGAAATACTGTAACCTCTGCTCAGTTGGGCTGGTTTGTAACTAGAAAAGGCCCAGAAAGCATTCAAAGTAGGTCCATGTTGACTGCCATGATATTGCTGTAGCCTTTGGATGGGATCATGCAGCATGAACCAGTATTCAACATGAAAGGAAATAGTACAAAAATCTGAAAGAGAAGTCAGAAAGACTCAGTTTGAGCAGTTAAAAATTTTAGGCAAGATTAACATTGAAGAGAATTAGTAGGAACAGAATATGTCATATTGTTTACATGAATCTTCTTTCACCAGTTTTCAGTGGTTATTTTGATGAAGAATCCTGGCAAGTAGTTTCATCCTGACTCAAGATTGGGTTTAGCAACAGGAGTAATTTTATTGTCTAAAATATTAAACAAGCCTTTGGGCAAAGAAGAGATTCAGAGCAGCCCTGTGGAGAAGGACTTGGGGGTGGTGGTCAATGAGAACATGAACATGAGCCAACAGTGTGCATTTGCAGCCCAGAAAGCAACCGTATCCTGGGCTGCATTAAAAGGAGCATGAGCAGCAGGTCGAAGGAGGTGATCCTGCCCCTCTACTCTGCTCTTGTGAGACCTCACCTGGAGCACTGTGTGCAGTTCTGGTGTCCTCAACATAAAAAGGACATGGAGCTGTTGGAACAAGTCCAGAGGAGGGCCACAAGATTGATCAGGGGACTGGAGCATCTCCCATACAAAGATAGGCTGAGAAAACTGGGACTGTTTAGCCTGGAGAAGAGAAGGCTGCATGGAGACCTCATAGCAGCCTTCCAAGTATCTGAAGGGGGCCTGTAGGGCTACTGGGGAGGGACTCTTCATTAGGGACTGTAGTGACAGGACANGCCTTCCAAGGAAGGGGGCCTGTAGGGCTACTGGGGAGGGACTCTTCATTAGGGACTGTAGTGACAGGACAAGGGGTAACGGATTCAAACTTAAACAGGATCTAAGGAAGAAATTCTTTCCTGTGAGGGTGGTGAGACACTGGAATGGGTTGTCCAAGGAAATTGTGAGTGCTCCATCCCTGGCAGCGTTTAAGGCCAGGTTGGACGAAGCATTGGGTGACATGGTTTAGTGTGAGGTGTCCCTGCTTATGGCAGGGGGTTGGAACTAGATGATCTTAAGGTCCTTTCCAACCCTAACTATTCTATGGTTCTATGATTAAAGAGCTAACCTTCTTCTTTTTGTTAAATTTGCCCTGGAAGCACCTAGAAGCCATGGTGCAGGCAGTATGTGTGGAACAGGTACCACCACTGTGACTGTGCTCTGTGGAACATGCTGAGGAGCAGAGACAGCATGTGTCCTCCCCACCCCTTTCCTCTTACAGCAGCAAGATCTGCACAAAGGGAAGAGCTTTCTTTTCAGAATAGGTGACTTTGCTATTGATCTTTTGGGAAACAAATCTATGCGAATGAGCCTAAAGAGCCAGGCTGATCAAAAGAATAATAGGTTGATGTTGAGGGTTTCTTTTTCCCCCTTTCTGTGGTTTTTTTTTTGTTTGTTTGTTTGTTTTTTTTTTTCCTGAAGTTTTAGCTAATGTGATTCATTAACACTGAAAGGTAGATAAGTGACAAAATATAGTTTCAGTGATACCTTTTATGGGACAAATGCTATCCCTGTTTGTCCCCTTTGCTGACAACAAAAGAACAAAGAAAACAGCATTGTGAAAGAACTGCTAAAAAGAGCTAAGGCTGTTCAGAGGTGAGGTGTCCTCACCCACCCCTGTCCCCTTAGCATTGTCCGTGCAGATGTGCAACTGCAGACATTATCACCAGTGAGCTACATAAGCAGCTGGTCATCTTCCTTCCACCAAGTGATGGAAATGAATGTGTGATGAGTGCTTGCAAAGGTAGCTATGGAAATTGTGGTTTTTCTGAGCCCAACTGCAGACCCCAGTTTGTGTTGCTGCAGTGCAGTGGTGGTACAGTATGGAAATGCCCCAAAGCCTTGTTTTCCAGATGCTACTGGGCCACTGAGCTCTCCTGCTCAGTTCTGCTGTACTTGTGTCAAATCCATCCTCTGAAATGGGATAAGAAAGTAAACATTCAGTTCCAAGTCTCTGTATTGCTAAGGGGAAAAGACATTTTATAAATACTCAACTATGCTATTCTCAGCATCCAGTTTTCTATATTTGATTCATTTCTCAAATCTACTTACTCAGTTCAGAAGACTGAAATGTTAATCTAACAAGTTCTGCAGTTTTATAAGCAGCATGTAGCTGTTCATTTAATCTGACAGTTGCATTTAAATGACCCTACAGCTTTAGGGCATTGAGGCAACCATTATTTCATTAGAACTCTTCTATACAATAATAAATAATTCTATGTGTGATAACTCTTTAAAGGAAATAACGTGCATATGGTATGGCTAGTATCAACTACCGAAAGAATGTAATGCTGTAACGAAAATTTGCCTATGAGCACCACAGGAAACTTCTGCTCCCAGAGGCAAGATATCAACTGTGCAGTAAAGCTGAGCTGTTCCTAACAAGAGTTTACTATTTCCCTTGTCTGCAGAGAGCAGACTTTTGACCTCTGCATTGGGACTGACAACAAAAAATTCTAGTTAATAATATTGGTAGATTTTAGCATTTGCAATTTTGGAGCCAGCTAAGATACTCAGAGCACCACTGAGCAGTTGTGTAGTTGTTAATCAGCCAAAGTCAATTAGTGTTCTTGGTATGGATTTGTTCAGTGTATGACAACACTGGATGGCTCTCTGGGACTAGAAAGGAGCAGAAAAATGGGAAAGAAACATTTATAGAAATTCTCTGGTTCTGTGCTTCACAGAATCACAGAATCACAGAATCACAGAATCACCAGGTTGGAAGGGACCTCTAAGATCATCAAGTCCAACCCATGCCCTACACCTCCACTAAACCATGTCATCAAGTGCCATATCCAGTTTCTTTTTAAACACATCCAGGGATGGTGACTCCACCACCTCTCTGGGCAGACTGTTCCAACATTTTACTATTCTTTCTGTGTAAAACTTCTTCCTAATATCCAACCTGTACCTTCCTTGGCACAGTTTGAGACTGTGTCCTCTCGTTCTGTCCGTTGCTTCAAGGTGTTCTGTCCGTTCAAATTCAAGACACTTCCGCAAATTTTCACCACAGTTTGTAAACTGAAAGTTTTAACCAGTCCCAATCAGCCATTTTATGTAGCCTTACAGAACTACTGGCCCAAAGCACAAGGCAGTTCATACTCAGAACACCTTAGTGGTCACCTTTAATTTTTTACTCAGGGTAACCTGTTGGGCAAGGGATTGCCCAATAGATGAGCAGGGAACCACCATGGTGCTTGCTAAACACATTTGACTCATCACACTTTTGATCTGGTTATCTGTTGTCACTGGGAACAGACTAGTTCTGAATGCTACTGGGGAACACAAAGGGACTCCAGTATATGAATAATGGACAATAAGGGCAAAAATGCCTTTTCTTTGGGAAAAAAAAAATGCTGTGCAGGGAAGTGTGGGGTAACCTTGTCTGAGCTCTTAGCTGGCCTTCCTAGAGCCCAAGGTTGGACTAGAGACTTCCTGAGGTCCTGTTCAGCCTCAGTTATCCTATGCTATGAAGAAGGTGGGAGGAGAAAGAAGAGACACAGACAAGACTTTTGACCTTGATCCAAGACTTTCAACTTTGAAATGCAATGAAAGTCTATTGTTAGTGGACTTTGGAATAATGAAGATGGTAAAGCAGATCAGCATTGAGGCAAGGTACTTACATGGCATCATCTCTCTTGGCTTTCCCTGCCTGTGTTGCCTACAAAACACATTTAGTCATAGCTCATCAGAGAAACCCAGCTGAGTCTGGTGCAGACCAGCACTCTCCCATTTTACGTATAGTGCTCCCCCATCTGCACCTGTCTGATCTCCTCTTGTGCTTGACTTTTTGAAACTCTAAGAAACATTGTTTTGAAGCTTAAACAACACACAAGTAACTGTGTTTCTTCATCTCAACAATCCCATTCCAGAGCAGCACAACTCAAATCAATTAACTTAATCCCTTCATATTTTTAAGAAATGAGCTTTCACGTTTATAAAAGTTGAAATTTTGGTTTAAAAGTTTAATCTTCTTTTAAAGTTCATCCATTTATCTCAGGAGATGTATTCCACACAGCACTGAATATATGCATGTACACAGACAATGGTGATTCATTAACTGGATGAAGCATGGGGACTTTTGTTTGTTGTGTTGACACTTCCTTTCATATGGAAAATCCAGCGCCAAGTTTTCATCTATTCATGTTGTGTCACCTCTTGTAAAAGTCAATATGTCACTATTTTCTGTATGTCAGCTGAGACTGATGGGAGTGCTGACTTTAAAGACAGGTCAGAAAGGCATTAGGAAAGAAAAGCAACAACCTTTGCTAAAGCAGAGTGATGCTAAATGTCACAGAACAAAGATTTAGATGCAATTTAGAGAGCTGACATGCAAAAAGTGTACACTGTGGAGTTCAAAGACTTGGTTAAAATGTAACAAAGTCTGTGATATTATACCCAAATACATTATTACTTCCTCATTCTCTCCTCTAAAGCTCCAATATACCTTTTAAGGGACTGAGATCTCTTATAGCAGTACTTCAGGTCTGCATCATCTGGTGCAATACACAGTGGAATTTTGCAGGCCATTGTTCAGCATTCCCCATCAGATGGAGGTGTATCTATTCATATCCATCTCAGGGTATTCCCTTTATATTAGCCCATTACCCCTGAACAGCTTCAGACTAAAAGTTTGGCTTAAAGCTTCTTTAGGATACCTAGACCATCTTTAGAGCAGGCTAAGGAGGGACCAGGGGCACTGACTGTAGGTCTTCAGATCTGGGAATGCTGTGCTGGCATTGATACCATTTCAACTCACTGTCTCCTATTTTTTTCAAATTCATGCATTATCATAACGGTGCAAAGCACTACAGAAATTTATACTGTGGCTTGCCTTAACATGCAAAGTTTAGCCTGAGAGCTGAGCTGAAAGAGCCTTATTCATACAAGTAATTGTCATCACAAAGCCCTATACTCCCTGCAGTGAATGGGATGGAGGAATTAGGATGCAGATATCTCTGCCTGACACTCTCTAGAGGTCACTATTTTGGGTTGATGAATTGTGAACCAGGGTATCTGCCTGTGTACAGTTTAAGACCTGATTTTTGTCTGTTCTTTCCTGTGACCTCAATTGTTATGCCTATATTGTTACTTCAGTGCTGGAAATCAAAGGCAAGCACATGCTAAAAATACTGTGAGGAAAAAAAAGAAAGAAAAAGATTTAATAACCTTTGCATTTCAAAGAATCTGCCACATCATTCAAAGAGCTACACATTTTTAAAGATAATGCCACCTATACCAGAACACTATTTTATTCATACCAGAAATTATTGATTTTTTAACTGAATTTGAGTGAAAATACAAGTAAACTAGATACTCCAGTCCAGTAAAGTGCTGTCAAATTCTTCAGTTCTAGGTCACTTGATTTTATTTATATATGTACATATGAACATATACATAAAATGTATACAGCCAAGCCTGGTAATGACAGAGAAGCACTGCTACCTTGGTGTTCAATGCCCAGTGTGAAATGAGGTGTCTGCTTTCCTCTGTGCTTGCTAGAGACCTGTTCCTATCACAAGTATCATGAACTACCAGCATCTCTGCAGAGAGGCTTGCAGGTCAAGGACATGTTGGAGCCTCTTGCTTCTCTCAGATGCTCTTCCTCTGGTTTGACTCATGGAAGTTACAAAGCTAGACTTCCTCTAGGAAACACGCAAGTGGAAATCTTTATTGCAGGCCCCAAGGGAGCTGGAGCAGCTTTCTGGTCAGGTATGTTCACATTTCTCACTCTGAAGTATCTAATAAATTTCCTTCACTAACCAATATCTAGGGCATCTGTTTCTCTGAGTACTCAGAGCCTTTCTCAGATTTACACACAGGTCTTTGTGCCCATAGAAAAAGTGTCATTATTTCAGAAAGGTTTCCTGGATATTAATGTATGATTTTATGTGATCTTATTTATAGGAGGACGAAATGAAATGAAAGCAATATTCTGTCATTTCTAGTTCCATGCTGCAGCTCTTTTGGAAAGTAGGAAAATCAAGTAAACCTGCCAAGACCATTTAAAACTAAAAGATTCTACTTTTAGCTGTTTCTGATATTCCAAACTACTCCTGGGGAATTTTAAGGGTCTTATATCCAAGATTTAAGAACTTTGATCAGTACAACAGTTTGAATAATTGAGAGTGACAGACAATTATATAAACTATTGCACTGTGTAGCCCCACCTTCCCTTTAATGGTTCAGGAAAGAATATATGTATCATATTAACATAAATTTAATTTACTGCCTCATATAAAATGCAAATCAATAAGGCTTAACTTCAAGTAGCACTCATTTAGTTTTTCATGCAGGGCAAGGATTCTTACCAAGGGTGAGAGATAAACAAATCAACATAAATCTACAAGTAATTTGAGCTCATCTATGAAGATGATAGAGAACAATCCTTTCAATCATCCCCTTTAGAGGTCTGGCCAATGCTAGTCTAGGAATTCTAAATTGCTTATTTGCTATGTGCTAGTTTTCTCATGTGTGATGTGATGCGGGCCCCTCAAATTCTTTGCTAGAAACTCTTATTTAAATAAGTTTCAAGTTCAGTTTTTCAGCAATGCCAGTGAACGCTAACCAAGGGTGTGAATTTCCAAACTATTTTCAAACCAAGACCAACTTCTAGCTTCTGCTTTAAGGCTGACTGTTAACTCATCAGTGGATGACCAATTTACTTCCTTGGGATAGTTAACCCAACAGTGGTTTTCATGGCCATGGGGGTCAGCAGTCAGAACCATATCAACAACTCAGAAGTTTGCAGCCTTCACCACTCAAACCATTGCTGTAAAACGCTGCTCCCCTATACAGAAAAGCTCCCCTCAGAACCTTGTTTTCTGGCAAGTCTGGGAAAATCAACAGGCTTTGAAGTATACCCTGAAAGTCTTTCCAAACTCTAAGTCAAGTGTGACTTTCTACAACATGACAAGAATTTAACATGATTCCTATGTTTATATATATAGATATATTTTAAGTCAGAGTCCTTTATTTATCATAGGATTTGAGAAACAAAAGTCTCCTGCCTTTGATTGCCTGGGATAAAGCATTTTACAGATGCCTCTAAAGAGTTCTAAGGGTTGTTTAAAGTAATCCGCTTTTGTAAAGATGGAAGTTGAAGGGAAATAATTTCAAAGAACCTCAGACGAGAGAAACTGAAGTTGGCATATCTTCTCATTTGTATATTCTTTAGCTTTTATTTGAAAGAAGAAAAAGTCATCTTGTTTTATATAGATAGAAGAACTGAGATAGAAATTGACAAAAAATTAAATAAACTCTGAATAACAAAGATTTATTCTATCACATGCTGAAATAAAGGGAATATTGTCTTTGTTTCATTTCAGGACTGAACCTGGATGTAGGTAACAAAAATGGAATTGTAAGCAGGGGTTAAAGGCAGAGGCTAATGGTTATACCTTTTCAACCTCATAAACTCTTTATTGAGCATGCTGTTCAAGGAAAGGCAGTTGAATAAAATATCATAGGGAGACTCCAGCAAGACTGAAATGTTTATAAAAAATAGTAGGAAAGCGTTCTTTCACTCATTTTCTTACCAGTTTTAACTATATATCACCATATGTGTTCAAAGCAGTGTTAGAATCATAGAATAGTTAGGGTTGGAAAGGAACTTAAGATCATCCAGTTCCAACCCCCCTGCCATAAGCAGGGAGATCGGNATGCTGTTCAAGGAAAGGCAGTTGAATAAAATATCATAGGGAGACTCCAGCAAGACTGAAATGTTTATAAAAAATAGTAGGAAAGCGTTCTTTCACTCATTTTCTTACCAGTTTTAACTATATATCACCATATGTGTTCAAAGCACTGTTAGAATCATAGAATAGCTAGGGTTGGAAAGGAACTTAAGATCATCCAGTTCCAACCCCCTGCCATAAGCAGGGACACCTCGCACTAAACCATGCAACCCAAGGCTTCATCTAACCTGGCCTTGAACACTGCCAAGGATGGAGCACTCACAACTTCCCTGGCCAACCCATTCCAGCATCTCACCATCCTAACAGGAAAGAATTTCTTCCTCATATCCAATCTAAAGCTCTCCTGTCTAAGTTTGAATCCGTTACCCCTTGTCCTGTCACTACAGTCCCTAATGAAGAGCCCCTCCCAAGCATCCCTATAGGCCCCCTTCAGATACTGGAAGGTTCTGTCATTATTCCCCCTTTTTTTTTTTTGAAGGTGATGGAAATGCCTAATAACATGTAGGAGATTTTCTAGAATTGGAGGATAATTTCTAGTTGCAACTTGCTTTCTTAATGTACAAATAACATTTCTGCAACACAAAAAGTCAGAAAGAGCATTTTGCAATTCCCTTCACCAGGAATAACTCAGCCTTTGAAACAGACACTTTGGGAGTCTGCTGCTTCTCTTCAGACCTCCATTTAGAAACAAACACTGCTAAAAAGGCTACACTTCTATTGAAAATTGCTTATTTATTCATCCACTGAAAAACATAACCTGCAACAGCCCCAAGAGACTTTGTAAACAGTAGTCAAGAGGTCTCTCTGGTCATTTCTGCTTAGAACATCATCTTAGATTTTTGTATTGGATACACAAAAATAGAAAAAGGTTTAATTAATTAAAATAAATAGATAGATAGCCTTTGATTTACTATAGGCATACTCATGCTTCCCTGGTCTGTGCCATCTCTTGAACTGTTCACAGCAATAGGACGCAATAATTTCAAACAGGTTGATATAATTATATAATATAATTTAGAATGCAGTTGCATCACAGGAAAGCAGATTATCAGCCAAAATGGTGTGTCAGCTTTATTCAGGAGAAAGGAGAATTGTACAGATTATTTTCCTTCAGGTCTAGTATCTACTATTCACAGTAAGTGACTGTATTATCTGCTTAGTCATAGTTAATTTTCTTTCTGTTTTTAACATATTTCCCTGATTCTCGTAAAAATATCCTGTTTTGTAATATCATCTATAAAGGCAAGTTCTATTTTAAGGTAGACTCCCAATTTCATTTGTTTGTGTCTTCATTTTTTTCCCCACTGTATTTAAGGCTCAATGACTTAAGAATCCTCTCCAGAATGCTTAAATGAAAGCATCTGACAGCTCGTTTTAGTCCTTTTAACCTAATCTTCTCCAGCCTGTATATAAGATCTGCGCCTTTCTGTGCCTCTTCTCTAACAACCTGGATCAAGCCAGACCTTCGTCTGGATTTAAGTGGTTGAAAGGCAACAGCGGTATGAATGCCTTTGACAAACATGAAATAATTTATTATTGTGATCAAAATGGAAATTTAAGAATGTTTCCAAAGATCATTAATTAGTTCACTGAGTTGTATCATCAGGACAATATCCAAAGAGCCTGTTTCTGCTTAGTATCCTCACTGCTTACTGTCTTTCTGACTCCCATACTTAACTTCTCGCCCTCTTGCATTTGATGTTTGATCGATATTATCAGAAACCTGATCTGGTTGCCATTGAAATGACTGAAAAACATTCTTTGTTTTGACCAGAAGCATGACCAGGCTCAGATTTTTGTCTTTCAAGTAACGACAGGTTTTAAAGATGAATTTTGTTATATCTGGCTTCATCTGATCTGCATACTGACCTTTTCTGGGGACTCAAGGCTGCATTTCAGAGCCTTGCTGGTGCAAAGAACAGCCCTTTCCATGAGGGCAAAGGGAGCAAAGCAGCAGAAGAATAAACCAGCCAGCTCTGAACATGTCCCAGTAAGAACAAAGGATACAATTAATTAGATTACCTTATTACAGTGTTTAATCTTTTCAAATGAATTAAGATCTGTTTTCCATCTCCCTGCCCTGGTGGTTTCTCTGAGCTATATAACATCAGTGTATTCTTTGTAGATGTTGTTCCCAAGAATGAATAAAACCCTTGTGAAAGTGTCTAACCATCTGACTTTGTTAATCCACTTTTGCAGATTAATGTCTAAACTGAACTTTAGTATCTGTTCACCACACGTACCTAGCATTCTCTCTGCTTTTTTTGATACACTTTCATATAATCATTGGTCCCAAAGAAAGTATTAGTCTGTCATTTTGTAGCATTAATTCATTTTTTCTAAATCCCTTTTAAATAAATCTTTGAACTTAAGACAAATGTTATAAATAAAGGATTTAATTAACAATGTCGTTTTAGTGTTCATTTCCTTTTAGGCTGTGTTTGGTCTCTATGTTTCCTAAGTCTGTGAAGATTATTCAGTTTCTCTTGCAATCTTCCCATCTCATCTATATGAAATATTTAAACTTTCAACATTCAATAACGATGAGTAAGATCAAGGTGGCAGCTTACAGCAACTTAAGGAAAATTCATTCATTTTAGCTGGTGATGGCCTGAGAACACTGAAATTACAAAATCAACATTCTCCTGTTTCCTTTAAGGTGATACTGTTGCTGCTCCTTTTTATTGAAATTTATCTTTTTAATATAGAATCATAGAATAGTTAGGGTTGGAAAGGAACTTAAGATCATCTAGTTCCAACCCACCTGCCATAAGCAGGGACACCTCACACTAAACCATGCCACACAAGGCTTCGTCCAACCTGGCCTTAAACGCTGCCAGGGATGGAGCACCCACAACCTCCCTGGCCAACCCATTCCAGTGCCTCACCACCCTAACAGTAAAGAATTTCTTCCTTAGATCCAATCTAAACCTTTCCTGTCTAAGTTTGAACCCGTTACCCCTTGTTCTGTCACTACAGTCCCTAATGAAGAGTCCTTCCCAAGCATCCCCATAGGCCCCCTTCAGATCCTGGAAGGCTGCTATGAGGTCTCCATGCAGCCTTCTCCTCTCCAGGCTGAACAGCCCCAACTCTCTCAGCCTGTCTTCGTTACCTTATTACAGACTTACTGACAAAAAAAATCCGAATTTTGCCTGGTCCATTTGCCTATAAAACATTGTTCTTTAAGATTTATTTATTTTTTTTCCCTGAGTTCTGAGTTTACAAGTGACTTCAGGTCTTCTGATTCCTTACCTGACCCAGGGATAGCAGCTGTGTCCTATTTGTGAGCACCATGCAGGCTTCGGGAATGAAATCATTAAAAAGATTACTTACTGTATGAAAGGAAGAGTTCAACAACACTGGTCAGAGGAAGAGTGGGAATATTTATTGTAAGTGCTTCTCAAGTCCTAAACTTTAAACATAGTTTAATGTACCAAAATCCAAAAGATTTCTACTGTCACCACTATTATTTTTTAGCTTCACCCTTTTCTCTTAGAGACCGTGAATGTCCATGAGACAGATATTCATGAAACTGTAAGAACTGGTAATTCTCCCCTTGTGATTCTTGCATTCAGACGTATTGTAGTGGATGTTAATAATATATCTTTTAGTTACAGGATGCTAATTCAAGGTACATACTTTTCCAAATTACATATGCAACTTGAGGAATTCATATGTTTGATTTTCCCAATACTCCATACTGAAAATAATATACCAAATCATCACCAGATGTTACTGCCTCTTAAGAAAAAGTATTAACTCATGAATGTTTTAAATTTTTGTGTTTCTTTGGCTAAGTACATTTGTTGTGTGTGTGTGGGTGTGCAATAATTTTATTCAATAATTTGTTCAAGTTACTGATAAATTCCTTTTTTCTTTCTTGCTTTGAGTAAATTTCCCAACTCAATTACCCTTTATACATGTGTTCATTTATTGTTTTCAATTTTTTTTGTTTCATTAATGAAACATCATTATTAAAACTGGTACATAAACAAAGCTGGAACAAAAACGTTCAGTGATTTTTGGAAGATGGTCTCCTCCTTCCTCATCTCCCACACATTCCCATTTCTAATTCCCATTTTGCTCTATTCTTCACTTATCCTCAGGGGGGAAGAAGACATTTTGGAGGTGGAATTCCAAACCTTTCATACTGCTCATGCAATGAACAGTCAGACATTGTTCTTCCTGCCCATCAGGGAGGGAAATTGATACAGGGCTTGGAAGAAAGTGGTGGAAAAAGTGGCAACTCTTACGGTCCCAACAGCACCCTCAGCCTACGGTGCTGTTGTGCCTGGGCCAATGTAGATGGCAGCATGAAACCTGTATTTCTGAAAAACCCAAGTCTAAATGGGTTGTCAAAAAAGCACAGTTAATTCTGTTGCAGATCTGAAAATGTAATTGAGATTGCCAAAATCCCAGTGCATCCCTCAAGCCAAGCCATGGACATGGCAGTGTTAGGTCAACGGTTGGACTTGGTGATCAAACCTAAGTGATTCTATGATTTTATGTCTCTAATTTGAAGTGCACTAATGGTTGTGCCTAACATGAGTATAATCTCTTTTCTTGCTTCTCTTTCCCCTCCTCTTGTCCTGTTTCAGTTGTTCTAGTTCTTCATAAAATGCCTAAAAATAGATCATTATGCCAAGATAAGGCTCCTGTGATTCTCCTTTTTATCACCTCAAAACATTTTAATGATAAAACATATGTAGGTACTGATGGTTGTTCCTTTAGAAGAAGCCTTCATTATTACAGCTCTAAGGCAGAAACACATCATAGACTTTACGTATAGTTTTAGTTTCTTGTTTGTTCTGCTTTACCTTCATCTCAAATTGGGAATGTAAAAATAGCAAATGTCTTCATTTTGTTTATGCTAATTTCATCATTATGTAGGGCAAACTTTTCCTGGTTTCATGGCTTCATTTTATGATTTATTTAACATTTTACTGTTTGATCTTTTTTGGTCAATGACAAAAGCAGCATTGGTCACCATCTATCTGTTCCTTACTGTATGCTATTTAATCATTGTCATTATGTAGTTTTACTGCAGTTGTTTCAAAAAATGTGTGATTGCCAGCCTATATGTCAGAACACTACCACCAAAATGATGCAATGGGAAACTCCTGCAAGGCATTCCCTGTTCTGGTGTGGTCTTTTCTCTCTCTCAACTCAAAGGATCACAGTGAAAAAAAATAAGAAAGAAATAAATGTTTAAAAGTTTCCCTTTTTTCTCTTTTTTTGGTAAACTTTGTTTCTCCCTGCCTGGCAGGAGGGAGAAGTGGCTAATGTCTCCCTGCTGAAAGCATTAACTGATTGCATTGTTGCTTGAGCACAGCAGCTGTCCTTATACATTTAGACTCCCAGTGACAACAAAATTAAGGCAGCCTACCCTTCTGTCAGGCAATAAAATGATTTTCTCAACTTCTTTATTTCTTCTGAGAACTTCTTAGTGCCTGCCTTTCTATGACTGCAGTGAGATGCTACATGTGAACTGATCATAAAGAAGGGGACCTCTTACTCAGTGTTTTCTGGAAAGACAAAATAAAAAAACAAAAAGAACCCAGATTCCAGTGTGCCCTGAGGACTGATTTCCCTCACTTTTCTATTTGCTTTACGTTTGTTGATGTGAGTGGGTGTTTAAATCTCATTTACGCCACCAGTGCTATGCTCAGTAATTGCCAATTGCTTTCTGGTATCTGATTAAAAGGATCTTGCTGTGACACCCATGGCAAAGCACAGCATGCCAGCAAGCAGGAAGAAGGGTGCTCCTACATGGTCTTAGCTATTTAACTTTTGAGTCTGGAAGGATACCAAAGCTTTCCGCTAGCTGGTGAATGTAAATCCATGCATTTCTGTCAAGCTTTCTCTGTGCCAATGTCTTCAGTGTATGTTGGCAGACTAAGGCCCCCAGCTGAGCCAAATGCCATCTGCTCTTGCAGTCAGTCCTACAGGGCTGTGTAACATGAAGCAGGTAACCAGGCTCTTGGGTGTCCTACAATGACTATGTGGGTCTTCTAATACTGCTCTGGCTGTCAGATTCGAGCTAATCAGGCAATTCAGGGTCCTCTGTTCAGATCTAGAGGAGGCACTTCCTGATGGCTGCACTGATGGTGGTCTTAGGGTGGTAGACCAGGCCAAGGCACATAAGGAGCAGCAGTAGTGTAGGCTTGGACTCATAAAGAAGCTCAACCAGCTCCATGTTGCTTTTCAATAATTTTATACCTGTGCTTTTCAGGCCAAGGCTTACTCTAACTCACCCAAAGATTCTGGGAATAATTTTTTTGCTTTGTACCAGACAGCAATGTGACAATGAGGTCATCTTTGACAGATGTAGTAACCCTTCGATATTTTAGTAACTTGTTTTGTCCAGTTCTGATTTTGTCTCTACGTGCAGTTGCTAGTTCCAGCTTGAAACTCTAAAAGCACCAACTCTACTATAACTTACAGATTACTGGGAAAAAACCCAACAGCAATAGGCTAAATAACCCAAATTTGCCACAGCAGGATTCTTCACCTATTTTCTGAAACATTTAGTTTCATTTTTTCCTCTTGATCTGACCCTTGTAGCTGAGTATTGGTAATTAGCCCCCTGCTTCTTCTGTAGCTATGAAAAGCTGGGGAAAAATAAATGTTTCCATTTTAAACCATTATTGCAAAGGCACAGTCATGGAACACTGGAGACTCAGCCATGATGTAAGGGCAATTTTCATAAAATGACACTCTGGCATTTGGGTTCTGGCCTTCAGAATTAAGAACAGTATTTTTTTTTGTTTTGTTTAAATTAAAGCTTGAGGCAGTGCTACCTCTGAGTATGAACTCGGCTGTTGAAATCTCGGCTTGAGATGTTATCGTCCTAAAATCCCTTATAGAAACCCCTTCAATTTGAGATAATAAAAATTAGTATTAGTGTAAGCAAAGTAAAAGTCTTTGGGAAGATGATGTCTTCTTCAGTAATACCCAAAGGAAATAACGTCTATATGGATGTGGTCACGCAATGACCTTTTTCAAAAAAATTGTTATTGCAGGAGATCTGCAAAATTATTTACTACCACACATAGTCCTATCAGTACTTGAGAGCTTTTGGTAGCAACTCCCCTGACAAAATATCCTTCCAATTACTGCATCTATGCCACTCAAATCAAAATTAAAGTTTGAAGAATCCAGCAAAAGGTTACATCACCTGCTACACGGTTGTTCAGCTTTCAGCTTTCTACAGATGGATACAATTAAGCAGGTATTTCATTAAATCAGTAAATATCAAAGTAAGGCAAGAATTTACAAAACCCTCTAAGGAAGTATTGCATTTTGCTAGCTATGAATCTGCTACTCTGTTTCTTGCTCAATCTGTGGATTTAAATTTAAATCCTATTTTCCTCTTTCAACAAGGGACATCTTAGAACAGATGTTATCGACTGAGAACCTAATCCTACAATGACACCATGTCCAGCTCACCCAATTTCCTTATGAAATTTGGTGGTTTTCTTTAAGCTTCAGCTCCTTGTATCAACTAGTCGTATAAGGAGCTTAGCCTTTCATCCATTTCAAGAAGCGTATTTCTGACAGGCAGGATTGAAGACTTGGGTACATACTGAAAGCTCAAAAAGGCCTATATTTATATACGTTAAAATTATTGGCCACTTTGGGTAGAAATTGTGACAACTCGGTGCATTGGGCAAGGACATCAATTACATGGAGATGCAGAGGAAGACAGTAGAGGTGAGGAAGTGCAGCACATCCCACCCCACAGCTGGAGGTATGGAGTGACTGTGAGAGGAGATTGGAACAACTACCAGAGAGTCAGGAAGGATCTTAAAGTGGCCACTGGCTTAGGTGAAGACTTCAGCTCTGGTTCCCTCGTCTCACTTTTCTGTCCTATTTGTGGCTCAAACTTAAACAGGAGAGGTTTAGGTTGGATATAAGGAAGAAATTCTTTCCTGTTAGGGTGGTGAGGTGATGGAATGGATTGCCCAAGGAGGTTGTGAGTGCCCCACATCCCTGGTGGTATTCAAGTCCAGGTTAGACAAAGCCTTGGGTGGCATGCTTTAGTGTGGGGTGTCCCTGGGTTGGAACTAGATGATCTTAAGGTCCTTTCCAACCCTAACTATTCTATGATTCTATGATTCTTAGAGATTAATCTGGAAATAACTTTGCCCTTTTGTGTGATTTTACTGAGTTCCAATTTTTCTATAAAGGTTTTATCTACTCCATTGTTGACTTGATGCCATTCTGCTTCAGAAATCCTACTCAACTTCAACTTTTCTTATAGCACAAAGGCAACCTGAAAGCCCTTAAAGGCATTATTAAAATTTTTATTTCTATGAATTTCAAAGCCCCTGAAAATACATACTGTATTACATGCCATTGCTGTAAATAGCATTTCTTTTAATGCAGTGCTCTCGGTCTAATCTTCCAGTGGTGAATATGCTAAAAGGAAGGCTTAAAGCAATAGATGCTAAATAAATTAAAATGGGCTAAGGGAAGATGCTTTATAACCCTAGAAATATTGCAAGCATTATTTAAAGTAGTTAATATTTTTACAGCCTCGTGAATGCTAATCTCTGGGAAATCTCAGGTACCATATATAGTTTTAATTCTCAATTTTAGTTATCACAAACTGGAACTGTAAATTAATTTCAACACTATAAAAAGTAATAGAGACGTTTATTTTCTTAAGTAATCTGGCTTATTCAGATGCAGACAAAATCTGAATTAATGGTCCTGGTATGCTGAATATGAAATTAGCAATAATGTGAAATGCATGTAATGATAATATCTACTGGAAGAGTTATAATGCTGGGGTCCACATTTTTCTCATTAACATGCTCCGCTGCTATTAAAAAAATGATACTGAGCTTTCTATCTGGCACTTGAGTGCTTTTCTAGTACTTCTTTATAAAACATTGCACCTTGTGCATTACCAGTATAGCCTAAGTGTACTTCACTCTCTTGGGGATGCATTAAATGTAGAATTATGGTGCCTGTTGTATTTCTATTATCAAGAATCAGACTAAGGTAAAACCATAGAAAAGTCACTGCATGTGACATCCAATCTTCAGTCTGGATAAATTAAAGGGGCTTCTATGTCTTTATTTTGTTCATAAAAAATGGAACTAATAGGGAGCAGTGATGAAGCCCCAATGCTGTTCAATGAAAACATCCTGCTGTTCCAGAGCCACTGGCATTGCCCTGTTCCAGAGGAAAAGTTTCTTTGATTACAGATTGAGGGTTTGTGTGGATATGCATATATGTTTGCAGAAGTGCCAAGACAAGAGACAAGAAGCAATCCATAACGGTGCATGAGGAGGCTGAAAATACCATCAAGAAGTAAAGTGAAGAGAAATAAAGGTTATGGGAGGTATATACAGAGCTGTGAGAAAACGTGGTTTCCAGTGTTCGATCTTGTGCATCAGAAACCAGCCAGAAACCCTTTTATTTTCCCCATAAGTGATAGTGTACTGCCAAAGAGATATATTGCTTGGTTCCTCTCCCTAACAGAAGCATCCTACAAGACTTTGATTGTCCCTTGACTCAAACTAAATTTATTAATGAAAGAGTTTTCCCACAATAGGCAGGCAATAATGATGTTCACATAAACATAGCTATGTGTCCAGGTGCAGAGAAATGGTGTTGGGCCTTTGCAATCCTGGCAAAGGAGGCAGGATCGGCAGCCTAGTTCCTTGCACCAAACCTCACAGCAAGCTCAGCCCACCCATGCCTCCACTGGGCCCTTAGTTCTCAAAGGTTATTCAAAAGCCCTTTCAAGCTGGACACGAGTCACTCTGTACTTGTGGCATTAAACAGAAGTCAAAGCAAATAGCAAAGCAAGAATGAACTTATTCTCCAGCATTAAAGATTAACATCTTTAACGTGACAGCTTGCAGGGAAATCTTTCCCATCCCGGTGGATGTTCAAGGACTATTGTCCTTCCTGAGGCATATCCCTAATGGAGGGCAAAGTCAGACGGCTTTTGGTTCTTGGTTTGTATTTTGTAAATACAGTGTGAGGGGATGGAAGTGATGCTGGATGCTTGCTGATACATTTGCTTTGGGAGCAGCTGATGCTCCAGAGCAGAGCAAGGGTGCTGCAGGAGCCTGGTGGGAAGGATGGCTTCTTCTGCAGAGAACACAGCCGCCTCCAAATAATGTTGTACCTCAGGGTGTTTCTGTGGTTACAGTAAGAGGTTTCATGCTCACCAGCATTTATTTCATCTTCTTTACTCTGGGCTAATGAGCCTGAGTTAGGAAACCACGCAGGGAAAAATCAGTGTGCTTTCCAAACAGTGCGAGTATCAATTTAACTCTGCAAAGTTGCAGTGGGCTATATAAAAATTTATTAATCAAAACATTTGCAAAATATTGACAGCATGTGTACGCTGTTAGGCCTGATCATCTGCGATTTAAAGCCTGAGTTAATCCCTTCTCATACATTAATCTTTGCAGGATAGGAAATATGTAGGAGATATTTGTGCGTGTTTTTCTAACTGTGTTTTGGTAATTTCATTCTCTAATTTAAAATTATTTCCGTTCAACAGTTGTCACGTAGGGGGCAGAAACAAAAACTCAGTGTAAGAAGCCAAAGTGTGGCTCACAGAACAAATGTTTTGTTGGGGGCTGGCTGCCACCTCCTTCTGACCCCCTGAGAGAGTGAACCCATAGCCCACAGATCCCACAGAGGCCAAGCACAAGAACAGAATAACACTGATGGCATTTTGATGCCTCTTTTGGCTGTAACAGTTCTGGTTAATGCAAATCTAGGAAAACCTGGTTAGGAAGATTTGCCAGTGCCTGTTCCCAGCAAAAACAGAGTTGCATCACCATAAAGCAGAAGAAAATGTGTTACTGATGGGAAAAAAACCGTAAATCAAACCCAACCAAACCCAAACATATTTTAGTATCCAATCAAAGAATGTTGCCATTTTAACTTTTAAAAACATGTTTTGTTTACAATGTGTGTTGCATTATCTAAATGCAAAATATTATGCCAAAGTATTAAGTAAATATTTAAACATGAAAGCACTCTTTGCTAATAAAATAGAAATTTTTAGGTTTTGTTCCCAACCAGAAACAAAATAAGCAAACAAAATATCCCCTGGGAAGCATTAAACCTCCACTTCTTTTCAGTTCCAATGGGCACTTACATTTTTGACAGCTCTTTAAAAACATGAAGTCATCTACATTACTGTGTGAGAGTCTCTGTAAACTACTTGCAGTATTCAGTTACCAGCACATTGCTTTAATAAAGGCTTTGCCTGGAATAATATGTAGGTGTTTCAGTGTACTTAGCCCTCAAAAGAAATCTCATAAAAATCAAGTATCTCTGATAAAGCAGGATATGGTATGTTTCCCAAACTGAAATTTCGCATCCTTAGAGGGCAGATATCTTTCTGTCAGTGCCTGCTTGGCTGAGAGAAACCCATGGATACATGGGCAGCATCCTGGCCACCTTGAATGATGATGAAAGCCTTATTAAACACTGGATATTGCAGTGATTGAAAAGCGATAGCATAATTTGGCCTGGGATATTTAATTTTATTAAATGCCAAGGTATGTACCAGCATAGCCTGGAGTGCTTATCAATCAATAAGCGCTGGCAGGCTTATTATACTTAAAGATGTGAACTGCCACAAAGTGGCTGTACTGTAGATGATGTCTTTAATCTTAAAAAAAGAATCAATTTGTAGAGCTGGCATGATGGTAAGCAACGGCCGTGATTTTATTTCATATGTGCCTTTTAGTAATTTTATGAAGATGTTCTATAAAAAAAGTTTTAAAGTGCAAGGCATGTTATCATTTTATTTCCTCAGAACAACTAACAAATGAGACAGCCAGTGACTTATTTATAGCAGGATGTATTTATAAAAGAAATCTTCCAGTGACTGGGAGTGTAATGAGGAAGGAACACATATCTCCTAATGCAGAGAAATGATTGGGAGCCCATACTTATGAATGTAGTGCCATAGCTAAATTAGACAAATTATTATAGGCTGTAGATACCAATGTTTGTTGCTGTACACTGCCTGCTATTGCAGAATCACTCTTACAATTTTCCTTCTGGGGGAGACAGGGAAAGTAAAAAATGTATTACTCTTTTCACTGCACAGCACGCTGTTTTCTGTTCCGTATATATACACACATACATGTTTGCATAAAGCTCATTTAGCTATTTTTATCTTTAGTTTTATTTTTGCTAACTGCACTCAACTCCTCTGTGGCTGTCACAGTGGGTACATGTAGCTGTGGGGAAAGGCTTGTGCCTCACATGCTGCATATACCACCTGGTACCACTGGGTCAGCCCGAGGGAACTGTATATTTTGGAGCTATCTATTCATTCTGTGGCGACAGAAATTCATTCTGAGGAAAAGAGTGAAGCCTAATGTAAATCCATAAAACCAAACTATTCTCTGCATTAAGTCAATTACCTAATAGAATAAACTTAATCTTTTGCCAACTGATACAATAGGCACAGAATACAGTATCTCTCTTCTAGGAGATAATGGTGATACTTGGATATGGAGGGAGAGGTGTGTGTATATTAAACAGGAGCAAAGGATTATTTTCTGATTTAGACTTTAAGAGATATTTTCTAAAGCCTTGTGAAACTCAGTAGCCTGGGAGGATTTCTCCATTAGCAGTATCTTTGAACTGGCGCAGTACGGGTGTTCATAGACGTTCTCCAAAGAAACTACTTCCTGTCTACAATAATTTTGCTTTAAATATTTCACTATATATTGTATATAGACAAATATATAAATACACATGTATAAAAATAAATATAGCAATGTTGACTTGTAGAATCATAGAATAGTTAGAGTTGGAAAGGACCTTAAGATCATCAAGTTCCAATCCCTCTACCATGGGCTGGGACAACCCACACTAAACCATGCCACCCAAGGCTTCATCCAACCTGGCCCTGAACACTGCCAAGGATGGAGCACTCACAACTTCCCTGGGAAACCCATTCCAGTGCCTCACCACCCTCGAAGTAAACAATTTCTTCCTTATATCCAATCTAAACCTCCCCTGTTTAAGTCTGAACCTGCTACCCCTTGTCCTACCACTATGAAGAATCTCTCTTCAGCATGCTTCAGATACTGGCAGGCTGTGAGGTCTCCATGCAGCCTTCTCGTCTCCAGGCTGAACAGCCCCAACTCTCTCAGCCTGTCTTCATATGGGAGATACTCCAGTCCCCTGATCATCCTCGTGCCCTCCTCTGGACTTGTTCCAACAGTTCTATGTCCTTTTTATGCCGAGGACACCAGAACTGCACACAGTGCTCCAAGTGACAGCGTCCACTTGCTCCGCCCCTGCTGCAGGAGGCCCTCCACCAGAGCGCGTCGTGCACCCTCGCCTCACAAGTGCAGTACGGGCACTCTCTCCACTCCGAGCTCTGCGCTGCAGCCTTCCCTCTCATGGGCTCTGGTGCCGCTGCTGCCACCGGCGGGGCAGGCAGAGCAGAGCTCCCAGAGCAGGCCCTGGTCATGAGGCGAGCGCTCGGCACCCCGCTGGCTGCGGGCCCCAGCTGCCTCGCCCCGCTCTGCCTGCCGTGACGTGCCATGGACTCCCGCCCTGTTCCCCGCCGTCCGGGTATCTCGCTCTCCCTGAGGCGGGTTTTTCCCCAGTCAGTGCACACTGAAGAGAGGACATGAAATAAGAGTAGAAATATTTAATTTTCAAGACAATTCTGGAATTCCTCACGACTGTAAATGAGAATGTAAACTGGAATGGTGCTAAAATTTAGTCTGAATTATTACTTTTGAGAGCATTAGAATGTCCTCTTCCAGTCATGTTGGAGAAATGCTGTTTTCTAAGGTAACATAAAACTGGAGCAAGCTGCAGTGGGAGGGGTGTAGTAAACAAGAGACATCACTCATCGTAAACCTAACAAAACTACTAAGTGAAATGTTTATATGAAGCAAAACAGTGCATGCATCATAAGAAGAAAAAAAGAATCAGTGACACTGAAAAAAAGAAATAGTGTAATTCTGAGTCAATGGAAAATGCATCTTCTGAAAACATCAAAAATCACCATGTTTTGCTCTGAAGAAACAGTGTTTTCTAACAGGAAACTGTTTTATGAAGCATTTCCAACCAGCTTTAACGCAAACACTGCCAATTGTCATTGTGTAGGGAAGTGAAAAATACGTTTTATTTTAGCTTCGTTTCTAGCAGTATGCGGGGAAATGGCTTCTTTAATAGAAGTCTTTGAGGTAGAAGTGGCTGCGAAGAGCATCCTGTTACTGGGACAATAGCCCTAACGTTCTCTGCCCCTCTCCTGACCTTCAGTAAGCAAAAGCACTGCCATGAATCCCACTCAGTACAATAGTGTTTCTTCTGACAAACTCATAACATCAAATAATAATCGAACTGCCAAATTCCTGGATGCTCAGAGCTGATCCTTGCTTCCCCATTTTATTTTACTTTCTTTTTTTTTTTTAAACAGGCAGGAAAGTCTGCCTGCTAGAGCAGAACTTTTCTGCAGCTTCCCACCTTACTCTTTTCCTCTTTTCCCAGGGCTTTAACAATTGATCTGTCCCACTGATGTTTCTGTATGTTTGCTATATTTTAGCTGTATCATCATCTGAAGCAGCTTTTGTCTTTTAGGGCTCATTTAAAATCAGAGGAGCTGCCTTCAGCACTCACAGTGGCTGGAATGAGGGGGAGAAGAGCTGACAAAATTCATGCTGGGTCTTTCACTGCAGAATTTGAAACAAAATATTATCTTTCTTTTTTATTTCTTCTTATTTGTTTCCATGTATCTTCACCTGGCCTTTTGTGGTCCTTTCCCCCCTCCTGCTCCTGTGTGCTGTGCCAGATTCTCCAGGAGTGTTAATTCTATTTGAAATTTATCATGGTAAGAGAAGCCTTGAATCCTCAGGGTGTGGGGGAAAGAGTTTCAGTATCCGATGTATGGGTTTACTTTCTTTCTTGTTTTGAAGTGTTTAGAAATTGTGCAGGATAAATTTGAAGCCTGGGTTGACTGAGAGCCTCAAAATGGAGAGAATTTACCCCTGAGAATGTCTGCCTTTGAAGTTAGTTCAGTTTTCCAAGCTCCTAATCAAATGGAGAAGTTGCAGGAAGTCAAGATATTCTGTATAGGCGATGGGGTGGGCCTGGTGTCATGACCCAGGTACTCATTTGAAGGTGGACTCTGCTTGGACATGAGAGAGCAGCTCCAGTGGGAGAACAGCTGAAAGTCAATGTGGTGTAAACACTCACACATTTCATGGGAACAGGATCCTTTCCTCAACTGGGAAAACTTCAGACCACTCACGATAAATGCCAGTTATATCCACTTTATGGCACTCTGAAGCAATATCTGGGTGCCAAAGCCTGCTGGCACAGGTATTTGGAATAGTTCTAACTTTGCTCCAGATAGTGCATTTCCTAATACAGCAGGAAAAAGAACAGCATTTGATCCTTTGAGGATACCTTGGGATGCCTCGAGCTCTTCCCCAGCAGAAGCCCACCTGAAGCTCCCAATCTTTTGCTGGATGAAGTGGACAGAAATATAGGTATTAGAAACAGCAACAAGCCCTGAAAAACGTGTTCAGCAGTTGAAGTTAGCAGAATGAACTAGCAGTTTAATGTTCTTCAGAATTCAAATGGCTGCTTGTCTTTTTACCATCCAAGCCCTCCAGCTTGATACCTCACTAAGATTGTGGGCTGGATTTAACCCAGCCAGGGAAATATCATAGAGTTTCAGCCTTGTAACTTCTTTCCTCTGCACTGCATCAGAGTTTGTCTCCTACTTTTCTCTGCTAAAAGCAGGAATACAAAAAAAAAAGTACTTCTAGCTCAGCCAGTGGATGATTTTTATCAGCTCATTTTAGTCAATAAAGAAAGAAGTCAATCACTCCTGGAAAATAGCACTTTCCACTACTGTATATACCCAGCCAGTACAATTGCAGAATAAATCAATAACCACATTAATCAATACGATGTAAACTGCTGATCTCTGTGGATAAATTGTACCAGTGTAAGAAGGCTTTCAAATAAATTCTAAACCCACTCAAACTGCATAGGCTTTAAATCTACTAAGGGCAGTGGGACATTTGAAAGATTTGTGGCTTCTCTTTAAAATCTCTGGGATAGCAGGGCTGCCAAATAATGTAATTAAATCATGCTAGCAGAGCTCACACACAAAGTCCACTTCAATGAGGGCCCCAGAAAATATCCCTCAACTGAAATCTGCCAGCAACAGGGGATTTCTGGCACTGTGCAGTACCTCAAGAGGAAAGGCCAGGCTGAATAGGAAGGGAAGGCTGAGCTGCAATCTGGTTATTTTACAGCCCCAACAGCTGTAGATTTTTTTCCTTTAAGCAACCTCTTTTTCTTTTTACAGAACCATGAACCTAAGCATCTCTCTTTCTTTTTAATTTTACCTGTTGCCACAGCAGTCCCATTCAAGACCTCTGGCAGACACATTGCATGTAAGGAAAAACAAAAGGTTATGCCTAAGGAGACTGGGCTCATGACAGCAGCATGGCTTGCAGCAGCCTGTTCCTCTACTCCAGCTGCATTGTGTTCCTTCTGTGGCTGGCAAATAAGCAGGAGTCAAACAGGAATATAATTTGTGAACATTTGTGTTGGGCTTTTTCACCGTGGGTTTGAATGTGTCATGGAAAAAGAAGTTGCTAGGAGGTGATGATAGCCATTATGTTGTTCGCAGCATTAGTAGGAATGCAGGAAGGAATTGCACAGGTGGTGGGTATGGGCTGAAGGGAGATTGTAGGCTTTGGCATAATAATTAATAGAGATACACTGAGCAGATTAGGGTTCTACAACCCATTTCTGGCAGACCAGGAACCAGAGCCATGCGCAGCAGTGTCCAGGCCAGGCCCTTAATTAAACTGGCCCTTCTCCCATGCCCTTTGTGAAATATTCTAGAGACTTCAGCATATCTTGTGAAAAGCTTTCATATTGTAAGGGGTCTTCTTGTATCTTTTTGTGTTTCAGAATTTTTCCAGTTCATTCTCTAAGGATGGAAAATATTTGTAGCCTTTTTTCAGTACTGAAATATATTGGTGTATAAAGAATAGGTTAAGTAAAGTAATACATAACAGTATTACTAATATGACATTTTAATTGCTATATCAGACATATTTTCAAGTACTAAGTGCTAGCAACTGATAAAAAGAGGTTCACATTAAAAAACCTCTGAATGATTGAAACCACTTAGAGGCCTTTATTGTACCATGCTGTCAAAATGCCTAGCTGACCTTTTCTACATGGTAAATTTCTCCAAGAAAGATTTTATACAAGCCATTTTAATATCTCTTATCCTCCTCCAATGCCCTCACCACCCACCACCCACCCCCCCTCTCTGCCCCCCCGTGTAGTTTTTGGATTAGATAATGGTGAGAGCAAGAGAAATGCCAAATCCTTACAAACACTCAAGATGGCCAGTTGACCAGGGACATTATATATGAAATCTTTGCAACCTTATTTCACACAGGCAGATGATTCTGAATGTACCATTTACCAATCTTTTACACTTTCAGTCCATAACAATCATGTAAGTGGCAGTCCTCTGCTAACTCACACTCAGTAGCAGAAGGCAGCATATAGACATAATCTCTGAGTTAGGATGGACCACTCCTTGGCATAAATAATGCACAGACTGTGAGGTGATATGCGTTCCTGCACTCCCTATGCTTTGAAGAGCTCATCATCCTTGTAGCAATAGTTCAATAGTCTGCTGTTAGTATTACCATATCTTAGTCCATGTTCACCCAAAGGCAATATTTTGGCTGCATCTACATAGTGCTTGAAACCTAATATTCAGGAGCACCACAATGCGAGAACTCTCTGGCAGTTTGAGGGAAATTAGGAGTGACAGTGCCTTGGAAATACCAGTGCCAGAGGGGAACAAAGTCATTGGTTTATTCAGAGTAGGACAAGTTTCTA
Source organism: Agapornis roseicollis (assembly GCA_002631895.1). NCBI lineage: Eukaryota > Metazoa > Chordata > Aves > Psittaciformes > Psittacidae > Agapornis > Agapornis roseicollis. The sequence continues at coordinate 384,989 of NDXB01002573.1, forward strand.
CCCTAGTTTTTGCCCAGGGAAAGGCAAAGGCAAAGAGTTGAACATGTGCTCCCTGAAAAGACAAAAAATCAGTGGAGCTGTGAAACTGGGAGGCAAAGAGTTGACACTGATCATGGCAGCCCAGTGCATCCCAAAACCTCTCTTAGCACAGTAATTGTCTCTTCCACACAGGCTCTGAAAGTCATTGGGGGAAATTCCCTGGGACTGCAGTACAGTCAGATATTAATAAAATCTTTTTCTGCTTTTACAACATATTTATATGGAAGAGTGATTTAGAGTTCTGTGTCAAGTCGTCATCAGGGCTGCAATCCAACGACCTGCAGAAACACAAAGTGTTTCTGCACTTGAGGATAATGTTGATTTAAGGGCTGGTACAATAGCACATATGGGCTATTTTATTTAGTTTCTTGGCATTTGTATTCAAAAATTGCCCTATAAAGAAGGGAGAAGGCATTAAATAAAGTTTAAATGCTCTTAAATCACAAAGAAACATTGTGTTTAAAGTGAACTGAAACATTTGGATAGACCCAAAATTGCTTTTTTTCATGGAGAAATATTTTGTTGATGTGTTAAATTTAAACTGAAAATCTCTGACTGTGACTTTTTCATTTTTTGTTACTTTTCTTAGGTTATCAAAATAAAATAGATATTATTCTTCCAGCTCTTTGAAAACTGAGGCTGGTCTGCGATTTGATCTCATGCCTCTAAAATCTGTTAGAACTGGGCCCAAGGTTCCCTGCATTGGACACCTTTAAGTGAGGTTTTCTATTCAGCTTCCTAGTTGCAAAAAATAATTGCATTGTTTTTAGTTTTACTTTTTCCATAGTTTTCATTTTGACTCCTGGTTTTAGGGGATTTGCAGTGTTTCTATTTTCAAAGTTTTTCCTGCAACCATGAGTGACAAAACTATTTTTTGACAGTTTTTCTTGTAATGAAAGCTGCCATTCATCTGAACCCTTTCTGTTTCATCATCAGGTGTTTTAATAACACTTTCATGTAAAAAAGAGATCTGGACTTTCACTGCTTTGGGCAGCTTAGGCATCAGCTCATCTTGGGGAAACACCAATAAAGTACTGAGGAGCCAAAAAGAAGAAAATGAACCTGCAGAAGTTAGAGGGCTAAGCTGATTTAGGGAGCATGGGGGAGCTATCATGACAGCTGTATTTAAAGGTGTTCTCCTTGAGACTGCTTAGAAGTTCTGCTCCGAAGGCATAAAGGTCACTTAACAACACACTTGTGCTCCAGCTCTGAGGGAGGTCAGCAAGGGAGTAGATGTATCCAGGTTAGTTGTCCTCCTAGGTTGTTCCTTACTTTTAAAAAGGCTACTCCCATGGGAATTTCAAAATAGGACTAATGTAGAAATTATGAAGTTAAGCACTGGAGACATTAAAAGCCCAATTTTGAAAAGCATCTTCTACAGTGAGAAAAGTACCTTGTGAAGAACATCAGTAATGCATGCAGAAATGAAAACACATCTGAAAAAGTGATTCATTGTTTACCTTGCCTGCAAAAAAAAATGTTTTTACTTCATTAGGGTATTATCAAGGTTTTTAATAACATACCCACTTCGTTCTAAATTCTTCTCTTCTTTTGAAATCTATGTTAAACCTCTTTCTTACAACTCCTGTGATTAGCATCTTTGTAGCAATCCCAGATGACAGGCTTCTAAAAGTGGCATTATATTTCTAGAGCCTCCCTCTAATTAAGTATCTATCAGGCCTTCTATTCAGTTGTATATAACTGCTCTACAGAAAACCTCTCTTTGCTTGAATAAAAAGCCATGTTTTGTTTAACCTTAGCAGAAGGATTGCATTTATGTCATAAGAATTTTCAATGCGATCTTTATTACATGCAATGAGCTGATCAAAAATCATCCACTGAAATAAAAAAAAAGGTACCCATTTCTTAATGGCCACAAGATGGTCTTCAAGCAAGGCAGAGGGCAGTTCCAGTTCCTACTGGAAACTTGCTGAGAAAGGATTACGCTATCATGGTTTAAGCCCAGACAGCAACTAAGTACCGTGCAGCTGCTTGTTCACCTGGTGGGAGCAAGAGAATCTGAAAAAGTAAAGCCTGCAGGCTGAGATAAGTTTAATAATTGAAGTAAAGTAAAACATAAAATAACAATAATAACAATAACAACAATACTAATAATGATAATGAAAAGGGAGATAACAAAACCAAAAGAAAAATAAAACCCCAGAAACATAAGTGATGCACAATACAACCACTCACCACTGCTGACCACTGCCAGCCTGACCCAAGCAGTGATGGGCTGCTTCCAGGCAGCTCACCCTAGTTTCTGTAGGAGCATGATGTTCTGTGGTATGGAATATCCCTTTGGCTAGTTTGAATCAGGTGTTCTGTCTCTGCTTTCTCCTGGCTTCTTGTGCCCCTTCTCACTGACAGCCATGAGAGACTGAGGAGTCCTTGATCAGGGTAAGTGCTACTTAGTAACAACTAAAACCTTGGTGTGTTACCAGCAATGTCCTCAGGCTAAAGCCAAAACACAGCACTGCACCAGCTACTGGGAATAAAATTAACCCTATCCCAGCCAAAATAGGACAGATACAAAGAGTTCCACCAAATAACAAACAATTCTGTGAAAAGTTTTATTGAATTTGGTATAGGGATTGTTAAACATCGTGAGGTGTGATATTTCTTTATCCATGATAAAGAAAAAAACCCAAGTTCCACAGTCACTTCAGTGAGACTGCAGCTGCCCAGCCATGAGAACATGAAACATGTTTTTTTGGCTTCGATAGTGTCAACACGAGATGCAAATGTTTAATGGTGAGTGCAACTCCAAGTGAAACACTTTGTCCTAGGCACTTAAGGATGTTTTCATCCTGTAAAGTCTAGATCAAAATTGGACTTTGTTCTGTAGCATGTGCTTTTGCAGTATTGTTACAATCTTGTCACACATCAGTAAGTGTGGAGTTGTCCCTGAAGTCCAGCTCATGGGCTCTGAGAGTAATCTTAGTTACAAAAGTTTTGGTAGCTTTCTATATGAATTCATATTTTAGACTCTCTTGCTGCCAATTTGGCCTCTTGCATCCATGGATAAGAACGGATAAGATGCTGTTTGAAGGATTATCATGCCTTTTGCTCATTCATGTGCTTAGATACCACCATCCCCAATTGAACATTTTTCTTTTAAAAAATATTGGGGGATATTTGATTCACTTGTAGTTATAAATGGTTACAAAGATGAAATAACACATATTTGACAGTGGTGAAAAGAAAATATACTTCAGAGTAAAGTGGGGAGGAAGACAGATAGGAGACAAAAAAGTGCCTTTTATTGGATGTTAAGGCTGACATGAGTGTGACTTCCTATTTTGAGCTGTATCTACTGACTTGAAAGCCATGCTCACTCTGATGTTTAATTTGTCATTCTAGTAACTCAGTAGGCTGAAATGTTTAATTTGATGCTTTTATTTATATTTCAAGATGACGAAAATCAATGTTCTCATTTAGCTTCATACCCACCCCAAAGATGAATCTACACTTTCAAACTCAACAGGATTATGGGAGCAAGCAACTTAACCTGCTTGAAGACAGATATATTTCAATCTCCCTTCAAAAAAGGTATTCAGCTTCTCTGCTAGTTTTGTTGGTCAGAATAGTCTTTGTATGAAAAAATCCTTTAAATTTTATTTGAGAATATGTAAGGTATCTCGTATTGTAAAAGGTATGGTCTCATTCAGACCTTGCTCAAGGCTTGCTGATGTGGTAGAAAGTCCTTCTATGGAATTCAAAGGGCTTTGGGCTAGTACATATAATTTCTTTTATTTAAGTTTTCATTTCCTGAAGAAAATAGTACAGTACACTTTATATAATGCATTGTATGGCACTCTCTGTAATAAAACAATCTTTTATTTAGTTGAAAGTATTTTGTTTTGCTTTGTTTTGTTTCTTTTTACAGGTTACATTGAATAAAGTGAGATAAATAATATCCACATCAGAAGCGATTGCAAATCTCTTCTCAGTTACAACAGCTTGGCAGATGTCTTTCATGTTTGAAATACCATTATACTGGAGTTTCAATTAGAAATACTGCTTGTAAAATATTTGAGATCACTGTCCTTACAATCCTAAGTTACTTTTGGCATCACTCCATTAAATTAATGCATATACATTTATCCATTAATTCCAAAGCTTATTTTTAAAAATTAATGCAATATTGATACCTAATGTTTTCTTAATAATAGACCACTTCTTTCTCTCTCCACCATCCCCAGTTTTTCTTTATCAGGAATGCTGGTCACAGTTAAGTATTAAGATAAAATCTACACATGGTTTATTTTTAAAAGTCCATGGCTGAGTATTTTTTTAATCAAGGAAATGACTATATAAGAATAGAACTCAATGGCAGGATCCCAGATGCCAATATATGGTTTACCCTTTGGGACAATTTTATTGCTTCAGAGATTAAACCTGTAAAAATACAAGCACACAAAATTTTCTGACAAAAGTAAATTTGTCTCAAATAAAGGTTTTTTATGCATTCTAGCATAATAGGAATCTTAGTTCTATTTCCAAAATGAAACATTATCCACAAATGTTACTTCTGTTTATCATTTAAATTGTAGCAGCAATTCTATGGAGTCTGGTTTTGAATCCTCTTCCTACCCTCCCTGGAATATTGCTTTTAGGAGGGTTTTGGCTAGTTTGTTGCAAAACTGTGCTTTGTTTTGCAGGAAGAATAAGGTAGCTATGAGAGCAGGGTCTAGACCCTGGGAGATGCACTGCAGCATGGAGCAAGGCTGAGGTTCTCTGTCTCAGGAGCTTCAACAGTTCTGGAGAAGATTAAGAGCTGCATTATATATAGGGGAGCTGCAGCTTTAACTTTGTCAAGAAAGCTTATTTCTCTGTTCTTCCCTGAGTCTTACAGGCAACTACACCAAAACTAAGGTCACATCTAGGTGTTGTGCTAAATTTCTCTGCTAATGAATCTGAGAATACCAGAGATTAACTAATGCTGATGTACCCAGCATCACAATGCAACAGAAAGGAGGCCAGCTATGGCAGTGGAAAATCTGTTAATCTATTGTATTTAGAGGAACATAGATTTCTTATTACACAATAACATTCAGAGGAGGGAAAAAAAATCTCACGTACTTGATATTTTTGGAATCCTAATTTCTTCACTGCTGCTGCCATCCCCACTGTCACTGACTGTTCTTATTTCTATGAGATAATCTTCTTCAAATGGTACCAGAAGTTCAGCTGAAATGTTGTTTGTTTCCAGTATATGTGTTTTGCTATGTCTGTTTCGTCTATACAAAATCTAAGTTAAAAGGGATTAGAAAGCAGGAGTTATTTAGTATATTTTTAGGGTTTTATGGATTTTTGGAAAGTTAAGAGTATCTTCTGTCATGTCCCAAACTTTTCAGAGCATTATCAGCGTCCTGCAGAGGATTAAAACTAATTGAAAACATAGAAATATATTCTGCAGATTTTTGTGATGGAGACCACAGTGGACATTTACTCCAACTTTCAGGAGAGCCTCTATTTGCTAGAATAAGATTATGATTCCCTATCCAAAACATTTATACTGTTCTATAAATATACACCTTTAAACAAGACTTCAACCTGTAAGAATTTTTATACCCAGAACTCATCAGACGCTTCAGGAACGAAGGCTTTAGTGGTTTCTGTTTGGTTTTTTGTTTTCTGTTGTTTGTTTGTTTGTTTGTTTGTTTGTTTTAATTTTCCCTGGTTGTAGTGAGCATTTGTAGTCAAACAGAAATACTCACATTGATTTCTGTGTAAAATTACCACCTGTTAATGAAAACCTGAGATGTTGCATAGCAGTATGTTTTTAAAAGCTTCAAGAAAGGACAGAAATTTGGCTAGTAGCATCTAGGAAGCACATTTCTTTCTGGATGGATCCAGAGCCTGCTTGCACGTAGGTCTTTTTGCTAATGAATCACTGGACCAAGGTGCAGAGCAGCAGAGCAGCTTGGGCTGTCTAGACAGGGATCCTACAGACTATGAACAGCTTTTTTCCTCCAAGAAGCCTTTCTCCCTTGCTAGCACATCAATGACAGTGTTTGACTCCTTTCCTTTGACAATTTTTGACACACTTATGCTAAGAAGAGCAACTGACTAGCAAAGCAGGAGAAACAAGGATCATACAATAAATACCATAGCAAGTACATAAGAACTCTTTCCGTGCCAGAATGTTTTAAGCAAGTGTAGCCTAGAAGCAGGTAGATTAGACACAAAGGAAAAAACCTTGTCTAGTTTTAAATTTCTTCCCAGCGTGTGGAGACACTCAAACACATTTGCTAGAGTGCAAAAGAATATGTAAGAAAGCTGGAAGGCTTTGTGTCCTTTTCTACCCTAGATATAAATAACCCTATGTAGACACTAAAATCCCTAGCAACATGAGGATTTTGATCTTGAGGAACTTTCCTCCTCCAAGCACTCTCCACCTCCACTTGTATAGTCCTTCAGGAGTAAAAAGGTCTTGGCATGAGTCTTTTGGGGTCAGAGCCATTGCAAACAAACTTCGAACTAATTTTTTCCCCCTTTAAAAATGGATTTGTGGGAGTGCTTTTACTTCGTTCATGTTGAACTTTACATATCTTCCTTCTCATTTTCAAAGTTACATTTGTGAATTTCCAGAGAGTGGGGACTTTTAAATGTGTCCTATGCCTGTGTTTAATGATTAAGAGACTGTGCTCTACTTCTTATATATGTGTGAATCTCCTTCCCCTAAAAGATGTGAATGCAAGAATCTTAGATGAGTAAGATATAAGGGGAAAAGGGGACAAAAGAGATCTAGTGTTAGAGACAGAAACATCCTGTGTCAGGATAAATAGGTCTTACTCTGAACAAACACAGCCATTCTTCCAGTTTTATAAATTTCAGCAAACCTTTACAATGTATCCAGGTAATATAGAGTCACCTTTCAACAAGTGACTGTTTGTACCTCTATTATAGAAAACTTGTCTGATGAATGAGATAAAGAAGTTACTGACTTTGTAGCCTAGCACCTTCGATTCGTTCTCCGTTGTTTTTACATGTTCCCAGTTCAAACAGATTTTGGAATTTGTCAGTTTCCAGGCGATGTTTGCCGGAGGTTGATTTGGTGCTTTAAAAAAGATGATGATAATCAGAAGATACAACTGAATATTAATTTGCATCATGTAATTGAATGAGCTGCTGACACAGAAGCAGCAAACGCATGAGTGATTCGAATCTAAGAGTAAAAAAATTGTTTCCAGTCCATCATTGCTCCCACATTAGTCAGAATGAAGCTCTATTCATAGCACAAAACCACTTACTGTGAGAATTCATTTTCAAAATTAGGAAAATCCTGACAGTGTCTGACAGCTCAAGTTATATTTGATAGATTTTGTTTAAGTACTGTCTTCCTATCTGTATTTTAATCTACTAGGGAATGTTTTCCTGTATGGATTTCAAAAAAAGGTAAAACCAAGAGCAAAATACAAAAGATAAGATTTTCATCAGCCATGAGGACAGGTTACAAAGAGCTACACATTAAAGTCTCCTTGTGATCCATCATGAAACATTGTAGATTTTATAAATTCTCAGCACAATAGGCTGAGAGTAGCTTTTCAAAGGCTTTTCATGCCTAAGTGCCAGGACTTTGAAAATTTGCCTACAAGTGACTGAAATCAAATCCTGTGTGAACATGTGAAGCTGAAACTGTGCCTTTGAACTCTATTTCAGATTTCGAACAACACATTATCTCCTTCTCCATCATGCATCCTCCTAGACCCTGCCTGGGAGGACATCACCGGGGATGTTAGAAGAAATAAGGTCTTGAACAGAATTTTGAATAAAAGAGAGAGTCTTGGAGGAACACATTGTGAGTATCCCAGATTTTACTTTAAAATGCTTAACTTCCAGGATCCTTGTTTTCTCCCTCCAGTTCCTGTAAATTGATGATTAGTGTGACTTGGCAGATACTGTTGATTTGGTAATACTCCACAATTTCTTTAATTTCCCATAGAGATAGAAAAAATTGATGGTGCCCATTGTTTCATATCTGTCTGCTTCTTGACTGTGGAGAAGTTTAATCCATCCCAGTAGGGAAAAGAAGTGTTAGTGGACTACCCAGGTGAATATAAGCAGATGTTCTTCCATGTGCCATACTGTCACTGCTGAATAGAGATAATTTTCTTTTTGAAGATATTTATATTTAAGTTGATTAAAGTGCAAATTAACTTAAATGTTGTTTGAAACCTCTTTGTTGCTTTCAGCAAATATTTTTTGTAAGGAATTTGATAACATAAAAACCTCACAACAGGCAAAGGATGTCAAATTGACCGTGTATCCTGAAAAGTCTTGGAAGCACTCAAAAAGGGGTGAATACTGCCCTATTTAAAGCTTTTTAGCATAGCAATTAAAACCATCTAAATTCATAGTCTTTGGGCTGAAAAACTACTATCGGATGAGTTTCAAGACAAATTAATTGGCTTGCTATGCAGCCAGGGACCAGAATAGAAGGTAATGTAGCACTTCCCTAAATCCTTAGCAGTATCTGCAAGCAAAATTACTGCAAAGAGTTCTTCAGATCTAACATTAGTAGATCATTTCCTCAACTAATTTCTTGTAATGAATATTGTCAAGAATAAAAGAAATCCCAAATATATGCTTCAGTTTGTTAAGTTAATGATGTTACTCTTGTGTTTTAGATGACACTTATTTTTGTTGCTGCACTGAATTGAGGTTTATCCTTGCAAAGTGTTTCTAATACCTGTATCTGTTGATAAATATATTTTTAAGTAAAAAGAAAAAGCAAAACAATTGCTGAAATCCATCATCTAAGTAAAGACGCAGAAGAGCTGAGCTTCACAGCAGCTCCTGATGGAGCAATACGTTCATGGAAGGAGGACATAATTTCCCCTTTCCTGAGTAGTTTAAACTTAAATGAGGTTATGAGCTTAGACCTTAAATTGATCTCAGATAAGTATGTTTCAATCAGAATTGCACCTATTTGGCAGTAGGACAATTTTACTTTTGCTTAGTCTCTACAATAATGGCATGCACAGAACACTGTAGAAATCTTGGACGATGAGTAGGAAGACAGAGCTATTACACTGAAGCTAAAGCTCCAGCTGTAGATGCACATTGTTTATATTCTCTTGACATATTATCTCTACTCATATTGAAAGTGCTTGCATTTTTCAGAGGCTAGCTTAAAAATTTAATATATGTTTTTAAATATTAAAAGGGTTGTTTTGACTTTAATTTTTAAGTGACCCATTAGCACAATCCTGAATTTGACAGAAGATGAAGTCAATGTAAAACAAAAGTAAATTTATTCCTTATACATCTTGTCTCTTGACTGCCGTGTCTTTAACTCGTCTTTCACACATATACACATAGGAATTTAGAGAATAATTTGCAGAGATTAGTCTGTTTTCCATTAAGAAATTGCCTGTGAGAAAAGTCCTCTTTGAATCCTTAAGAAATACCTTCTCTGGCTTTATTTTAGTTTATGTTATTTATACTAAATAGTAATTTTAATTGGCAGCTCATTTTATAAGTTGGTTTCTGTCTTGCACTTTGAGAAATAGCATGGAACAGCACATACACAAGAGAAAATTGGTGAAAGCAGGAGAAATATTTCCCATTTTGTGCCTTTTCTGCAAAAGCTCTGATCAACTTTTTACTTGGGAAACATAGTCCAAGGAAAGTATAAAAACAATAGAGTGCTTAAACAGCAATGAGTTTGGGGGACTCCGGTACATAGCAGATTACCAAGATTTACTACTTTATGATTATTTTGCTCTTAGTGAACATTTACTTCATAGGTACAATTCTGCAGGATGGTGCTCAGTGCTTCCTTGTTACCTTGGAGGATGGCCACATGAAAGCACTGGTTTCATGAGGGTGCTTCTCACAAACAGAATATCATGTCTCTGCTTCTACAATTCCAGACCAAATAATATTTGTATGAATGTATCCATACATATATATACCCCCTATATATACAAACACCCCTCTTTGTATTTTACAGTCTAAAGGTCTCAACAAAGCACTTTATTTGGACCATTCAACAGTTTTCTTTAAAGAAACAAACCCATATTCCCAATAGCCAAATCTATTATTTGACCCACAGAACATCTTTCTTTTATTGACTTTACATATTGTTTGAAATTTCCTGAAATCAAATGGCATGCTGTTGCAGTGCAAAAGGAAATCCTTCCTAATGGTTGCTATGTTGTATGAACACAGACACTGGTGTTATCTAATTTCATAGGTGTACTGAATTATTTTAGCATATAAATAGAATTAGGTAAATGAAATAGGCTGCTTTAAGTTGATGAGAATTTTAGCTTCCATTGAGACAGCCCTGAAACTAAATATTTATTAATGTCTTAAATACCAGAGTCTGAATAAACTTGACAGTGACCACAAGAATATTATCAGGTAAGACTTAAAAAAGTTTCTTAGTCACAGATTTTGTTGCTTAATTTTTATGCAGAGATTTGGGATACAATTTTCTTTGATATTGCAACATTTAGCAGAGATGGGTCACGTAAGCTGAAATGTCACTATCACATTTGGGATTTGGCAACATTTATTGTACTAAATTAAATACTCACGTGACTTTTTAGTGGTGACATTTACTGGGATACTAGAGGGCCCAGTCCCTGCAGTGCTGTAAACTCAAACTGTTGCAAAATAGACTGTGTTAGCTTTTAGTCCTGTGATATTTTTGGCTGTTACATTCCCCCTGACTCTGACTTTACCAGCTGTGCTTTCCTTGGGAACATCAGTCCAATATAAAACCTGAAAGGCAAGAACAAAGAACAGGCAATTCATTGCTTTCCATCAATTACAGGTTTGGCTGGGAAGCAGACTTGCTGACAATGAAGATTTAAGGAATTCAGGAATTTTTTTGTATTCAAAACTAGCAGGAAATAAAACCAAGTGTGAATATTTATAGAGAAGAAATAAAATTTCAGAGACTGAATACCAATTAAGGAAATAAATGGAGTCCTTAACTTCATAGATGTTTAAAAAGAAACCTTTGATAAGGTGAGGTACTTTAAAAGCTCATTTGGGTTTATGGGTTGAAGGCATTTGAAGAAAACTTTCAAAGATACAAAGAAACATTAATCTCAGTCATCTAAGAGATCTTTTAATTATTTTGTGTCCTGCCTCTGGTTTTGATTCAGGGACTGCTATTTATACGTGTTGGGGTTTTTTACCTCTGAGTAATTGATTTAACAATGTTTGTGTATAGTACATGACTCCTATTACCTTCATTTATACATTTATAATTATAGGACAGAATTTAAAGTAACACCATCTTCTCCTGAGTAGATGATGGAAATGGAGCTCAGAGTCCCTTCTCCTTCTTTGTTGTAGACACCAACTTTCACTTCAAAAGGAGAGAGAGAGGTTTAATGCTTTCATTCCTGTAAACATATTTGCTTGCTTCCACTGAAGCCACCGCTGCTTTTGTCCAGGTTGCTGAGCCAAGATGACAAAACATAACACTGTAGCCAAAACCCTCCCCATTTTGTAGCTCTTCTGGAACTGGCTGTAGTGACAAGGCAGGCAGTCGATGAGCATTTGCAAGTATATACTGTTTTAATTGAATCTTTATTCTCTGACTATATTTTAGCAATATTGATTTAGTTGACTGTGCCTTAGAGAAGATAATAATGTTTGCTCCATCAGTCAATGTAATATTGAAATAAAAATCAAAATAATAAATCTATTGAGGCAATCAATTTAGAAACAAAAAAGCTGATCAGCTCCATTAAAGTTGTTCTCTTTTAGGCATGAAGTTTTCAAAATTAAAAGCATTTTACTCAGTACAGGTTGTAACTGCCTTTTTTTCTTTTCTTCCCCAAGGGTTGTAGGAATGCTAATTTTAAATAAATGATTCTTAAAATAAATATAAGAGTTGGCAAGGGAGCAAATGTATACACACAAGTGTGGTCAGCTGTAGAACTGCCTGCATATGAGTGCAGTACTTACATATTTCTTTTTAGTCTCAAGAACATATTCTTATTTAAGTTTGTTTGGAACAGAACTGTTATTGCAAGTCAACATGGGAAAATTAATGTTTCTATTATTAAAATCTTATGTCAAGATATATATTAATGACTCATACTGAACAGGCAATTACATCAACACTGTATCCAGCATGAAATTTTTGTTTTCATGGAATAAAAACACTTCTCTATTAGCTTCTCAAAGCAAGGGCACATTTATGAGACAAGAAAAGATCAGTAGTACATGCAGGAAGGAAGCATTTACCAAGAAAACTTTATTTATTTCAGATCCTTGCATCGGAGTGAGGTTCTTGGAAAAGCAGATACGGAAAATGGTGCAGAAAGAGGGAGAAAAACCCAGGGGCAGAAGTGCAGACCCTGTGATCCCTCCTGGCTCCAATCTCCTGTCCTGCAGAGTCATTCCTGGGAGCAAAAAGCACTGATGGAGTGAGACGATGGGAGAAAAAATAATCAGGATGTACATCAGAAGATTTCAGGGCACTTATTTTATTATCTTCCTCAGAAATTCCTTCTTATAATAAGCCTGGCCTGGCATAAATAACAAATGTGTCTTTCCTTAGCTGTTTTGCAAACATTAATTCCCCAATATGCCCTCTTCCATCTCATTTCCGGTCCTGAGAGAGTTAAACGTGAGGTATGATGGTTCACTGGGGATTTATAAGAGTTCAGGCTACTTTCTAGAGCATTTAATTTATTTTTGAGGCTTCTGCGACCTCAGATTTAATCAAGATGTTTAGTGAGTTCATCACAGAAAGATAGAGAGCTATGCTCAGTGTTGTTAGCTTGGCATAATTAGTATTTCTTCCGTCTATTTTTCATGACACACTATGGAGTCCAACAGGATAATTTGATTGAAATGTCTCAGGTTGTTTTCAATTTTCATGTTCTTCTCCCAAAGAGTAGATCAGTAGAGGAGAAAATGAAACAAAAAAGTGAAAGATACTATAGGGAACACCTTAGGTCAATAAAAGTAAAGTTTCATTCTGGAGCATGGAGAGTGGGAAGCATCTGCAATAGTATTTATCTAATGGGGGTATTTTTGTTATTCTCTCTGTTTTTTCCTGGTACTTCCTGTCCTCCCCCAAAAGGCTAGTTAAATGGCACGGGTTTTTAGCATACAGGAGAACACATGTAACTCATGCAGCTGATGAATAACATCTCTTTTAGTTTAATTTAATTCCTTTTCCTTTCCTTCAATACATAAGCTTGGTTCTTTCTTTGGAAAAATAATGAATTTGAGGTAGAGAGACTGCTTTTCTTGCTCAAGCTGAGCCAGAAGTCTTTTTTTCTTCTTTTTTTTTTTTTTTTTCATGAAGAAATGTTTTTTTTGTCTGACAAAGGGAGCCTTACATTTTTGGATGCCC